>APFE030025680.1:0-19461 GCA_000404065.3 Pinus taeda | reverse complement strand
GTATATGTGTTTTATGTGGTATGCTCTCGCATTTTTTATTTTCTTGTGATTTAGAATTCGTATGCAGGTAATTTCTATACGGGGTTAAAACCTACAATGAGATAATGTGATTTCACACCCTAATTGATCATACTGACCCTACAAATATGTGTGAATGATAATAAGACAATACACTGTGACCTCACTCATGATTTTTTATGAGACATGACGATAGGCTAATCTAACTCAACTTCTTAGTGAATTAATAACTATCTACTTGATATTTCACACACTCACAAATTACTTAAAAAATTGAAATATTTCATTTTTTACTAAGATGAATAGCTTGATCTCTAAGAGATCACAGCCCAACCTTTATACATTTGTGAAAATAAATTTAAAAGACAAAACTTGTTTTTTTGACCACTATAATATAGGGTACAAACACTACTCATGAGTCATTTTCATTCATGAACCAAGAGAGGGTAGAGGAATTCAAAATATTCTACTAAAAGAGGGCATTTGAGAACCAAAGAGAAGGCATTGTTATGCTAGAAAATTTTCTCTCAAGACAATCCTACATTTGATTGATCAAAGTAAGGAGCGTTAGTATGTTGGCGAAATTGATTCTAGGAACCCCATCATTATAGTGGAAGAGGAGTTCACCATTGAGAGAATCTTCATACTTGTTTGATAAATAGGAGAAACTTGCAAAGAGATTGAGGAAAGGAGCCTCCTCGGTTAGGATCTTTGAGCACCATAGCTCAAAATTCTCTAATAGTATTTAGTATTCATCTATTGTGTTCATCTTCTACTACTAGGAGTTAATAAAGGGAGCCATTTTCCATTGCTTTTTTGACTTGTATTATTTATGTGTTTATCTCTTTGTTTCTATTTTATGTTTATATATGAATTGTTTTCACTGTTCGCAATTATTTATTTCTTCATGCTTTTCCACTAACAACAACCAATCTATTTGTACTTCTTTGGAGGCAGAAACCAACTGCTAGGGTGTCGTTTGGTAGCCCATTGCTACAAAAACACAACTACAGTATATAAAAAAACTAATTTATGTTTTTACATTTTCGTTATATATATTTTCTAGCATATAAAGGTTAGCAAATGTTTTAATGTTTTCATGTTATGATTCTATAGTTGTTATTTCTATTTGAAGCAATGTTTTTCGTTATTTAAACTTGTCCTTTACTAGTTTATTATGAACAACATAGGTGAGGTTTATATACATAGTCATATGGGTATACTATAATATACATACATATCAATGGTTTTTCCTACCTTAAAACATTATACTTTACATGTTTTAACATTTGATATCTCACACAATTATTACACTTTTTTTCTACAACCAATTTTTTTCTTCATATAAAATAGAATTACATTACCTCCTAACAACAAACTATCAATGCACACAACAAAAAATAATCATACTCCGATAATTTTGTGTAAGATAAATGAAGAGTAACACAATTCCAACAAGAAGTCTTTTTCTTTCTCGAAAATTAAATAAACATTTAAACATAGAAATGAAAACCACATACTTTTAATTTTTCTACGAAAGTAAGAGTTAAGCGCTTGGATCCTCCCAACCTTGACACAACTATGTAATAATGTCCCGTTAAGTAATATGAGGCATAAAATTCCATTTTCTTTTGTTGAGTCTCGTTTCTCTAAAGTCTCTCCAATTATTCTCTCATAATGATGAGACAAAAATAAATAAAAACAAGAGACATTATCCATATAGTAAGATTTGGGTGGTTAATAACTATATCCATGTCACCAACGAGTGGAAAGTAGTTGTTATCTCATTAATGAGCTCTCACTTCCCACTCTTGAGGACAACTTCATGTCTTCTAGGAAACAATTAATTGGCCAATATCATAGTTCCTTAATTAAATATAACCACCTTTATTATATGGCTAGAACTTATTTCTGGAAAATAATAATTTCATTCAATTAAATTTCAACCTTTTACTCTTTTGACCATTTCTACTCAGCCATTGATTTCTGAGATTTTCTTTATTCACAAAAATAAATGTAGGAATTTGCAGGGTAAGTTCCTCAAACAGAACACCAAAGGACACCACTCACAAATAGATCACAGATCAATACACCAATATTCTTGATGTGGTTAAAACCCTCAAAGAGGGAAACAATCCACGGCCTGAGCCAACGTGGCCACTTCAAACAATTTATTAGCAAAAGAATGAAATTTACATAAGCTTCTCTCATGAACGGTTACTGTACAAATGACTTTCCATGCTCTTTAAATAGATATCATTGACCAATTGGGTATTAAGCCACAGATCAAGTGTCGGTAATACCAACGAGAGAATGAACCGTCAGATCACTACATATCATGGTCGTCAGATTGTAAGTTACAAAAGTACATAGTAAAGAAACATACTTTACCTAACTCTCTAGACCAAGTTATAACTATTTCCTATGTGTCGGAATATCCTAACATCCCCCCTTAAGAAAAACTTGGGATAGGATTGAAGGATGTACAAATATAACAAAATAGGAGTAGGAAAGAGGGATTAGAGCCTATTGCCCCTTAGTGACAACTTCCTAAAATCCAACCATAAATGGAAGTTTAGTAAACTTCGCCTCTGTGAGAGCCTTTGTAAATATGTCTGAAACTCAATCATCTATTGAGCAATATTGCACTTCAAGAACATTGTCATGAATGAGCTTTCTGATGAAGTGCACGTGCAGTTCAACATGTTTGCTACACTGATGATGGATTGGATCTTTACATAGTTGAATGGCACTTTTATTATCACACCAAAGTGTAGTCGGATGTTGCTGCTGAAAGCCAAACTCTGACATGATCTGATGAAGCCACAGGGATTCCTTACTAGCTTCTACAACATCATGATACTTTTCTTCTACTGAAGAAAGAAAAATGACGATTTGCTTCTTGTAATCCCATGTAATAGGTCATGAACCAAGAGTGAACGAATAACCTGCAGTACGATTTCGATCATTAGGGTCACCAACCCAATTGGAATCAGTGAAACTAACCAATAAAGGAGATGCTTCTGCACTGTAATGAGTCCCAAACTGAATTGTACCTCAAACATAATGAGGTATTCTTTTAGCTGCTTTCCAATTACTTTCATGTGGGTTTTTCATAAACCAAGCAATGAGTCCAACAACAAAGGAAAGGTGAGGACGAGTATGGGTTAGATACAAAAGTTGTCCTAGAAGTTGATAGTATAAGGTAGCATCAACTTCAGGGGAAGTACAAGTGATTGAATGTTTGGCAATAGACTAAAAGGCAGAAGGGGCTCACCTACAATCTTCCATGTGAAAATGGTGTAGAAGATCACATGTGTACTTTGACTGGGAAAGGGAAATACCTTCCTTGGATTGTAAAACTTGAAGACCAAGAAAATAATGCAAGTGTCCTAAGTGTATCATTTCAAAATTACATTTCAGGTTTGGACTTCACATGGTTTATAAGGTTGGGATCACTACTAGTAAGGATAAGATCATCAACATAAAGAAAAAGAATGCTAAGAGACTTTCTGACTTTCTTGGTGTGGATAGTATTGTCAGAATGACACCTAGAAAAGTCAGTTTCTAAAAGAAATCTATCCATTTTGACATACGAAGCCTGAGGGGTTTGCTTGATACCATAAAGGGATTTCTTAAGCCGACATAGAAGACTAGAGTCTATTTCTATAAAGCCAGTAGGTTGTTGCATATATATTTCTTCATGCAAGTCCCCATGCAAGAACTTAGATTTAACATACATTTAATGGACTTCAGATTTGAAAGAGGCAGCAAGGGAAAGAACAAGGTGGATAGAGTCCATTTTGGCAATGAGGGACAAAGTTTCAATATAGTCAATGCCTTCAACTTGTGAAAAATCCTTAGCAATAAGAAGAGTTTTATTTTTATCAACTTTGCCAACGCGTCCATACTTGGTTCTGTACACCCATTTGCATATAACAAGTTTTCGTCCCTTTGGAAGAGGAACAAGATCCCATGTATCATTTGCTAACAATGAACAATATTCTTCATTCATAGTTGCATCCCGATCTAGATGGCCTGAAGCTTCTGCAAAGGTGTCAGGATCACAATTCGTTGAATCTTGAGCAAGTAAAGAAGAGGCTCTATCAAACTAAGAACATGTACATCGTTGATCTGTAGGATCACCAACAAGAGCACCTGTTGCATCCCGAGTAGAATAGACCCATTTTGGAAGATGAGGAGTTGAAGGTGGATCTTGAGAAGGTGGGGGAGGACTTTCGTCCTCACCATCATCATATGAAGAAGAAATATTTTCAGAAGTTGAAGGGATAGAGGGAGGTGGCACATCCACCAAACTAGGCTCGTAGTACAATATATTTTCAGAAAACTTTACATTTCTTCTAGTGATAACATTTTTGGACTTAAGTGGAATAAGTTTATATCCTTTGACATCTTCAGAATATCCAAAAAAATTACATTTTTCTATCTTAGGTTCTAAAGCTTTATGTTTCTCATCTGGAATATGGGCCCATGCTTGACATCCAAAAACATGAAAGTGACTTACATATGGTTTAATTGAGCTCCATGCTTCTTCTAGAGTGATATCCTTTAAAACCTTAGTAGGAGTGTGATTTACTATGTAATTTTCACAGTTAATTGCTTCTACCCAAAAACTAAGACCAAGTCCTTTAGATTGAAACATACAATTAGCCATTTCCTTTAACGTGTGATTCTTCCTTCCAACTACATTATTTTGTTGTGGAGTGTATGGAACAATATGTTACATTTGAATTCCATTCTTTGAATTTGTTATTAACACATTCTCCACCATTATGAGATCTTATCTTAAGAGTTTGATGTCCAAATTATTTTTCAACAAAGGCCTTAGAGGCCAAGAACATGTTAAATAGTTCACTCTTGAGTTTTAAAAAGTATACCCAAGTGCGTATGAAGAAATCATCAATGAAAGTTAAGAAATACTTGTAGCCAGAGAATGAAACAACTGGAAGTGGAGCACATAAATCACTATGCACAGGTTGTAAAGGGGTTGAGGCATGCAAAGAGGCATGTTTTTCAAAACTATGTTGATGATGTTTTCAAAGTGCACATCCGAAACAAAAACCATCTCTGCAAGATACCATTGGAATACCTGTCACCATATTTTATTTACATAGATCCTGAAGAGAGCGATAGTTTAAGTGACCAAATCGCTAATTCCAAAGTTTGCTCAGTTCATCATTATAAGCAAAAAATACTGAGGTTTTATGACCCAAAGTTGTTAAATTTACAGAAACTTGTAGAATCATGAGCAATGCTAGTAGCTAAAAGCTTTCTAGGATCAGTTAGGTCCTTAATTACAACATCGTGAGGTTAAAATTAAATGATTTTACCTTCACATGAATGAATTATCTGATATACAGATAGAAGGTTACAAGATAATATTGGAACAGATAATACATCATTAAATTGACCATTATCTAGATGAATAGTTCCAGTCTCTACAACACTAAGAGATCTATCACCAACAACATATATATTTTTGGTGTTACAATCATTTAAAGAAGAAAACATGGCTTTTTCTTTGGCAATGTGATAAGAAGCTCCATAATCAATGAGCCACTCATGAGAATGAGATGAAGAAGATACATTTAGTGTATAACCAAACCGAGATGCTTGACAACCACATGCAGAGAGTGTTATTCCTAAAGATGAATTTGAAGTAGAAGAGTGCTCCAAATGGATGTTATGCTTCTTCATTGTTGCTTCCAAGACTTCCATAGTTTTAAAGCATTTGGATTCTAAGTGGCTATCTCAATTACAAAAGTGGAAATTCCTATCAGTCTTCTTCCTTTTGTTTTTATTTTCCTTATCATTTTGTTGAAATGATTTTTCATTTTGAGGTTGAAATTGCTTACGACCCTTGTTTGGTTTAGGACTATTCTTTTTAGGATACTGCTTCTTAGGATTCTTTGAATTTGGTTGATGTTGGGTGGCTAAGACTTTCTTAGAAGAGTTTCCAAGATTAAGAAGACCAAGATATAAAAGCTTTTCTTATTCTCTTATTACAAAATCACAAAAGGCATCAAAAGAGGGGACCTGTAGTCTTGTCCTTGACAAGTAAATGCTTCTCTACTAGAATGGGAGGTGGAAAGAAACATAGAGTATGCTAGTTGAAAATTAGTAAGAATGGAATACATAAGGATACCATATTCCTTCTTAACCTTAACACCTTCCAAGAGAAGTCTAAGGGTCTTGAACTTGGACAAAAAATCTTCAATGGAAGAAAAATTATTGGGGTCCAATGTAAGCAACTGATTTTCGATTTGATGGGCTCTAATTTCATTTTAGATTCCAAAAATATTAGCGAGCTATTTCATTGATTCATTAGGAGTATCAAGTTTTGCGATATGGAATCTAAGGTCTGGAGAAATAGATATCCCTATCAACCCACGTTCTTGATCTTGCATATTTTTCCATTTGGCTGCCTTATCTTCTTCTTGAGGTTTGCTTTCTTGGCCTGAGGCTATTATGTAAATACCTTTACTTGTAAGTGAATCCATAATGTAGGACCACCATTGGAAGTAGTTGGTGTTGTCAATAATACTAGTGTATTGATGTGTGATATGTTTGTGAGCGGTGTCCTTCGGTGTTCTGTCTGAGGAACTTACCCTGTAAATTCCTACATGGAATGATAGGGATGTCTATTTTCCCATTTGGCTACCTTATCTTCATCTTGAGGTTTGGTTTCTTGGCGTCAGGCTATTCTGTCAAGACCCTTACTTCTAAGCAAATCCACAATGTAGGACCACCATTGGAAATAGTTGGTGTTGTCAAGAATAACTTCACATGGAATTTCCATTTTAAAAGAAATTGAAGCTGTAGATGCTAAAAATAAGTGTTTCAATGGAAAGATCTCAAAAAAATAAGTGTCTCTGAAAACGGCTTCCTGATGAAGAAGTTATAGCTTTTTGAATAAAAGTCATTGAAGATGCAGATGAAGTGTGTGAATGTGCGGAAATGAATCATAATGTTATATTTAAAAAAAGTCTCCCCCCTCCCCCCAACCATACCTCCTGCCCACACCCCCAAAAACATAAACCTAATTAGCTCACTTTTAAAAAAAATTATGTGACTCACTTTTATAAATAAGTGAAAGTCACTTTTACAATGGTACTTTATGAGCTACACACTAAATTGTAACTTAAATAAAAGATAAAGAGAATTTAGAATTATAAGTGACTCACATTTTATAATGGGTTGGAACACTTTTACATAAATTAAATTGAAGACGTAAGCTACATGTACATTTTGAAAAAGAAAAAAAGTAACTAAACAAAAAAGAAAGACTTGAACCTAAGACCTCTATTCTCATAAAGTAACTTTGGACCTAGTGAGCTAGTTTAAATGGTTAGTAATTTTTAGAAAAGAGGGAGGGTCTTTTTTTTACTCACTCAAGCTTTGGGGTAAGTGCTTGCTTGAGAAAGTTCTTTTTTCCCTACAAAACAAAAAACAAAAAACCCAACATGGACATATAGAAAAAAAACAAACCTTATGGCTTGAAGTCAGCTTTACCCAGAAACTAAATATTTTCCTCAATGTTTCCAATTTCGTGAGATCACACTAAGGCACGATGGAAAAGAGCATATGCATGACAAAAATTCTTCCTTTCTGTTTCAGATTTTCCCATTTCGCACAGAGCCACAGGGAAAAGAGAATACACATAAATGAAAGGTATGAATCTGGTAATAAAAAAACAATGAGCTAAATAAACCAAAATAAACAGAGAGAAAATAACTAAAAACTGCAAATAAGAACTCTATACCTCGAGATCTTAAAGATGATGTAGCTAGGGCTAATGGAAACCTTTTCGTGTCAAACGAAAGGCGTTCCTCAATCGAGCAGATGCTCCTAACACAATAGAGTAGTCCTCTTAGCCCAAAAGTAGTCATAAACAATAGATCTAGTAAACAACAATCAGATGCAGTTCTATGGGCTTCAGATTTTGGTCACCAATGGATGCAACCCTCAAATAGCTCTGATACCATGTAGGAATTTACAGGGTAAGTTCCTCAGATAAAACACCAAAGGACATCGCTCACAAACATATCAAAGATCAATACATCAATATTCTTGACATCGTTAAAACCCTCAAAGAGGGAAACAGTCGACGGCCTTAGCCAAAATGACCACTTCAGGAAATTTATTAACAAAAGAATGAAAACTTACATAAGCTTCTCTTATGAATGGTTACCCTACAAATGACCCTCCATGCTCTTTAAATTAAGATCATGGAGCAATGGGGTTTAAGCCACGGATCAAGTCTCGGTAATACCGAGGAGAGAGTGAACTGTCGGATCACCACATATCGTGACCTTCGGATTGTAAGTTACAAAAGTACATAGTAAAGAAACGCTCTTTACATAAATCTACACTAGACCAAGTTATACTTAACTATTTCCTATGTGTCAGAATATCCTAACAATAAAACAAAATAACAGAGTTACAAAACGTTTTAATGAGTAATAAATTACTAATAATTAAAGTTTTCATTTTTCTTTCAATGCAACACACTTGAAAAGATAAAACTATATACATTTAATTTCAATTGAATCATCAATCGAAGCGATATCACACTTTTGATCACTTGTTGACTCAAATAAATTAATTGGAATGACATATATTGCTAAACTATTGTATGAATATTTTTTTGAAATATTTGTTATTGATATGTTTTTTATTTGAATTTTCATGGAAATTTACATAAAGGAATTCTAAAAGTCATTTATATGGGAAAAATAGTATGCATTTTATGGAGAAACATTTCATAGGTATTTTTGAAACAAATAGGAACATTCAGTCTAATTTACTACTCCAAACATATACAATGTTCCTTTGGTGCTACTTATTGGGTAGATATGTCATTTGTTTAGTGGCTAATACTTAATTTCTGTGTTAACTTCATAGCTTTACAAATAATGATAAACACCACTTATGTTTTGCTTTTCATTGCTATTTTGAAAATACAAAAAAGTGGTATATATGAGCTATTAAATTTCAAGTTTGTATTCCTTTTCTCATTGTACCAATTCACATAGAAATTTCAAAGTGCAATAATTCCTCTCTCCCATTAAACACTCTTGAATACATATCCTCGATAAAACAAAAGAGTTGAACACTCTCATTTTCAATCAAAAGAAATCTAACCTACATAACATTTAGGAAACAAATCATAATACAAATTTCAAAAATAAGTACATATAAAAATGGTTGAAATACTTGATGTTGAGAATGAGCATTTAAAGAAACAATATAATAGACATGCTACCATTGATGGTGTCTTAAGTAACAATAGTATTTTTATACTTCAAGTATTTTTATATGCTTGAGGATATTATTTGTTCAACGAAATTAAAGTCCTATTTCACTTTCACTACTAGTCCATTGAGCTACAAAATGGAATAATACACTTCTCGATGTGTCTACTTCACGATGACATAGAGGAAAAATAATTATGCTAATATGAACGACTCTAGATCCATATGAACTCTGAATCTATCAACTGTCTAGAGGGCTAAATCTCTCGAGGTGAAAAACATGAGGAAAGGTTAGCACCTCAATATATTTGATACCTTCGACGCTTAATAAATTTGGGGTTAAGATGGATCTAGTATGGTTTCACTTTTGTGGAGTCATACAAAATTTGTTGAACATATAATTATTTTGATCATGTTAAATATGCTAGATATGGCTAATATTAATTTGGTCAATTTAACTTTAAATTTTCTTAGGTACCTTAGCTTTTTGAGATAGGAGAGACTATGAGTAACTTGAATGATGAAAAATGATGAAATAAAAATTTTAAGTGAAACGTGACAATGTAACAATGCTTAACGATAGAAGATGTGAATAGTAAGAATATAATGAATCACAAATAATCTTCACTATGACCAATTTGAAACTATTTTCTTCTACTATTCTTATTGTCACACCTATTAGTTATTTTCTATTACCACGTTTGAATGAAAAGTGATTAACAATGTTGAATGATAGAAAGTGGGAATAATAAGAATGTAGATAATGACAAACAATTTGCATTTTTAAGAGGAAGACATTTAGGGTAAGTGAACATTTTATTTAGGATCAAAATTCATGTATCTTATGTATAATTGAATTACTGTAACAAATAAGTCAATTCAGGTCATGAATAATGTTTATGTGCGCATAGTGAGAGAGAGTTTCTATGCTTTGGGGGTGAGATAGAGATATGTATGGAGGGGGGGGAGAGATGGAAGAATATAGAGGAAAGGCATGGAGGGAGGAAGATATATTGATATGGAGAGATAAGTGTTATAGATAGAGAGAAGCGGAAGAGAGTGAGGGAGTGGAAAAGAGAGAGAGAGAGAGAGAGTACATTTGGGGGGTGAGGTAGAGAGATAAAGGAGAGAAAATGTAAGATAGAGATATAGATGGAGGGGAAAGATAGGTTCTTACACTCAAAATCAATACACTATTAATCTAATTACTTTGAAATTAATGTACATCAAATCATAAATCAACATCTATATTGAAATGAATGCATCTAGTGCAAACAATGAAATAGTATTATAAATCAACATCTACACTAAAATAAATGCATAAATTGCAAACAATCAAATAGGATTAGAAATTAACATATAAACTATAATCAATGCATCTAGTGAAAGCAACCAAATATGATTAGAAATCAATATATATATATATCCCTCTTCCTCATGCTCTTTATATCTTACCCTTCTATCTCTCTCTCTCTCTCTCTCTCTCTCTTGTGGAAAAGAGAGGGAGATAGATAGATAGACATGGAGAGAGATTGTGTGTATGATTGGGAGGTGAGATAGAGAGATAATGAAGGAGAGACATGGTAGATAGAAGTGTTCTTACATTCAAATCAATGCACAATATAAATCTAATTACGTTCAAATTAATGTACATCATGCATATAGTTGCATCAAATCAAAAATCAACATGTACGATGAAATCAATGCATCTAGTGTAAAGTATTAAATAGGACTATAAATCAATATCTACGCTAAAACTAGTGCATTGAGTGCAAGAAATAAAATAAGAGTAGAAATAAACATGTGGAGTGAAATCAATGCATCTAGTGTAAGGTATTAAATAGGATTAGAACTAAACATCTACACTAAAATCAATGCATCTAGTATAAGCGATCAAATATGATTAGAAATCAATATCTACATTGAAGCAATGCATCTAGTCAAACTAATCAAATAGGAGTAGAAATTAACATATACACTAGAATCCCACAAACTTTTGCATCATATATATAACTTTTTTCAAAGTGAAATTATGACTAAGATATTATCTAATGAGCTTAGATCCATCTTAACTTTGCATCTACCAAGCACTTAGATCCATCTTAACTCTCGATCTACCAAGAATGTAGGGAGATAGAATTATATCTCATGGGATTTGATCCTTGGTAGATCAAGGGTTTGGATTCAGGCTACCTTAATTTTCCCTATTTAAATAGGCTATATTCACCATGAATACCCTAGGTCAATACAATAGGAATTCTTATGCTTGGAGCTAGAAAACAAAGTGTAACTTCTAAATTGAGGCTTTTATGATTCAACTAGTTTGATCGAAACCATCCAAAAAATTATGATCAAAGTAGAAATCACATAACCTAATTAACAAACTAGGGTGATTACCAAGGAGTGCGATGAAAGCCAAAAAGTTTGTTATGTGATTTCTACTGAAAGACTTTTACTAAAGAGTAACTTGATGAAGTTACTCTTTAGTAAAAGGGGAGAGTCATGACGACGTGGGGCATGAGCTCTTATGGAGGCGATGCATGGTTAGATTAGCTACCCAACTAATCAACCACATGAGGGGTAGTAGCACATGATTCCTTGTAGAATAGTGGCATATCTATGGCGTGGAGTAGGTTGATTAGTGTACATCTAGATTACCCATATACAAAGTTGTGTGGATGATATCTTGGTGATGATTGTTGCTGGGATGGAATATTGTCGAGGGCGACAATGACTTCGAGTGGGGGAGGATGTCACGCCCTGGAGCTACCGACGGTTTTGGCGAGGGTGCATGACATAGGAGCATGGGCGAGCCAAGAAAGGAAAGTATCCATGTGGATGAAAATGTGAGGCCACATGTAAAAATGGCTCTGTCGATACACGGTGGTTTATAAGGTGAGGTAGTCCTGAGTGGGGGTGCCCAACCGATGAGGCGACATGGAGAAATATTAAATGATGGGCCAAATGGGTGGTCGGTTGGGCAAGCCGATATAGAGAACCATGGTGGTGAGGTGTATAATAACATGGTGATCGGGAGGAGACAAACAATTGATCTAAGGTGAATAAGCAAGCATAAAAGCAAAGGGAGTGTGAGCTTCAAGCTAGTGGTCTGAAACTCAAAGCAGAGGTGCAGGCAGACATGGGGCCGAAGCACACAATCTATAGGTTGAAGTTGTGTGCCATGGTGGTGTGTGCAAACTGTAGGGCACAACTGAATGAGTTGTTCAGATGATCATTTGGAGCACATGCTGGGCAACACTGGTGCGCACACATGATGAAGTTCGGTGGAACGGTTGTACAATCAGCGAGTGTGAGTAGATGACGGTAGGGAGAGCCAGGCAAGGCGAACTCATGTGCGAGCACACGACATTTGGAGAAACGCTAGGTGAGGTTGAACGAGAGTCTGTGAATGGTGAACTAGCGAGGCCTTAGGCATGCAGAGGTGTGCTGACAGGCAAGTCATGCAGGCGTGGCTGGCACAACAACATGGTTAATTGGTGGTGAACATGGTTGGAGGGTGAGCTAGGTGATCGAGCCCAGGCGCGGTGAAACACAAACGAGGTGAACATGTTGTTGGCGAGCGAGTTGGTGAACGAGCTTGGGCATGGGTAAACAATGAAAGGTTTGGGCAGTCATGGTGGGTGCACCTGAACAGATGTCAAGTTGTACGACAAGTCATCAGAGAATTGCGGGCCATGTAGGGGTGAACGACGATGGGCGGCATGATGAAATGATGAATGGGTGACTTTTGTCGATCGGTGGTCAAGACTACATGACAGGTGCAGGAAGATAAATTTCTCTAAGTGTAAAGGTGAAGCTTGGGGTTTCCCTCAGTTGTAAGCTTATATGCTAGGATACCACTTGTCATGGCCCTACACTAGTTGTACTCTTCCAACCATACTATGGGAGCTACAACACCACTGACAATTTTCTTTTTAACAATACTAATGATCGTGAACTACGCCTACTTTCTATACTTAGTTTTATTTTCAACAGCTAACCATATCTTTTATTATCACAATGGAAACTTTCATCATACAATTAACATTTGAGTGCATAATGGAATATCATGGGAGGGGCAACTATTTGTAATTATGAGTCTACCCATATCAATAATGTTAATATTTAGAATTCACATATAATATTACAATCGAGGGAAACCCCAAGTTTCACCTATACACTTATACAAAGTCACCTTCCTGTAGTCGTTGTCCAGCCTTTCCCAGCCACCAGGAAAAGTTACCCATTCGTCATTTCGTCCTACCACCCGTCATCGTTCACCCGTGCATGGCCCACCATTCACCAATGCCTTTGTCGCACAACTTCACCTTCGTTCGGGTGCGCCCACCGCGACCGTCCAAACCTTTCACTGTTTACCCATTTGACCATTTATTTTTCAACATCTAAGCATATCTTTCATTAACACAGTGGAAACTTTCATTATTAATCATATTAACATCATTAACATTCAAGTGTAGTGTGGAATATAATGGGAGGGGCAACTCCCTGTAATTATGAGTCTACACATATCAATAATGTTAATATTAAGAATTCACATAGAAGCTTATAACTGAGGGAAACCCCAAGTTTCAACTTTACACATATACAAATCCACCTTCTTGCACCTATCATGCAGCCTTGCCCAGCCACCAAACAATGTCACTCGTTCATCATTTCATTGTGTCGCCCGTCATCATTCACTCGTGGATGGCCCACCATTCACCAATGCCCTGTTCCACAACTCGACCTTCATTCTGGTGCACCCATCACGACTGCCCAAACCATTCAACGTTTACCTGTATCCGAGCTCGTTAACCAACTCACCCACCAACAACATGTTTACCTCGTTCACGTTTCGCTGCAACCGGGCATGCTCACCCAGCTCCCGCTACAATCGCGTTCACCACCAACAATCGACCTTGTTGTCATGTCGGGAGTGCCTGCACGACTCACCCATCAGCACACCTCTACATGCCAAATTCTTGCTGGTTCACCATTCGCTGATTCTCCCGTTCATCCTCACCCGTCGTTCCATCCACCGGGCACCTACACCCGAGCTCATCTCATCAACTCATGCTTCCCGAACTATGACTAACTTTCACTTCATTAACCATATCAAACATTTAATGTGCATAATAAAATTAAATAAACATTCACCAGGAGAAAACCTTCAATCGACTTTATACAAATTTCCAACATTAAGCTATCGTGTAGCTTAGCCTCTAGCCGCTACAATGTTCACCCTCAGCTGAACACCTTGTTCCCACCTTGGACATTGCCTACATTCTACCCATACCCTTCATCATGTGGCTTCACCTGTTTCATCCTTCCGTCATGTCGACCCTTCATTCGGTGGGTGCTCGCTCCATTAGTCACCCCAACTACACCTTTGAACGATTGTCCAACCAGTGGGCGTCCTCGCCCTATTGCCAACCACACAGCTTTCCACACCTTGCAGGTGTGGACACCTTGTGTTACCCTACCTACAGTCATTCCACTGAAGCCTGCATTTAGCTTGCCATTGTGCGAGCTCACCTGCCTTGCCAAGACTTCCCCACAGCAAAGCTAAGTATTGTGGATGCTCACACTCCTTTGCTTCTCTTTCCACGCTCCGTCTTTTCCAATATATACAAGTGCCAACTAGTTTGGGTGGGGGCTCAGGCCATGAGGCAAGCCAACCCACCGTTCATGTTTTCCACTATCGACTCGGGGTAGGGGTGCCAACACCCAGGACCGCCCACCTGCCTGTAACATGTAGTTTACACTTAGTCGTATTTTGGTTTTGACTTTCTTTTTTTCTCTCGCTAGCTTGCCACTTTCATCATGTGTGTGCCCACTCACCAACTCACCTCCCAACTCACTATTCCCCAACTAGTCACTCGTAGCTCACATCTTATTTCCTTCATTTATATGTGCTCGATGGGCGTGCCCATGCCACCTAAATGCCACAAGAACCTGTGGGCATTACATTTCCCCCACCTAAGGTCATTGTCGTCCTTGGCAATTTTCCTATCCTCCGTAGCTTCCTATCGTCAATCTTTTGCTTCCATCTCTAAAGTGAGTGCTCCATTTCCTAGCTATCCTCCTCTAATGCATCCTTCCATCTAACAAGAAATTCTCATCTTATGTGACTCCCAATTCTTGTTGTCCGAAGATTCAAAATCTTCTCCATCACAAGGTTTGTCCTATCGACAATCATTGTTGGTCCCCTCGATGGCTCCACTCTATTTGGATGTTCTACATCAAGTCGACATTTCTTCAAATGATTGATATGGAAAACAGGATATTTCATATGTATATGGTGCGAAAGCTCCAACTCATAGGCAACCTCCCCCACTCACTTCTTAACCCAGAATGGTCCCTCATACTTCCTCATCAACAATCTCATATTCCCTTTAGGTGGCTGAAATTGATCTCCAGTAATCTTGAGGAACACCATATCTCCCACACTGAAGTGTGCATCCTATCAATCCTTATCTACCCATTTTTTCATTCTCCTTGCAGCTTCATGCAAGCACATCCATGCTAACTCCAAGGTCTTATCCCAAAACTTCATGAACTTCTTCGCATGAGGATTCCTAAAAATACTTCCCATCACTATGGTATCTAGTGCGATTGGCATCTGTCCATTCACTAACTCAAATGGACTATACGCTGTCGTAGAAATATTCTGTATGTTGTAGCTGAACTGAGCTACATCGAAGAGTTCCAGTTAATTCTTCTGATCACTTGTCACATAATGTCTCAAGTAGTCCTCCAATAGTGTGTTGATCCTCTCAGTTTGTCCATCTGTTTGCGGATGGTAACTCAAACTCATCAACAAATGTGTCCTGACTAGCTTGAAGAACGTGATCCAAAATATGCCTGTAAATTGTGGATGTCAGTCTGACTCAATGCTCAGTGGGATTCCCCAGTACTTCACTATGTTCTTGAAGAACAACTCGTAGTCTTCTTGGCTCCAAAATGTATCTTTGTTGGAACAAAGACAACATACTTGGAAATCAATCAACCACGACCATGATCCTGTTATATAAATCGTTCATCTCCATCACCATGAAGTCCAACTAACCTTGCCAGTCTTTAATCTGCACAGGCACCTCGTGTGCCAAACTGCCACTCTAACACTCGAGTGCACTACCTAGACTTCCATATTGGATGGGAAAATCTTCAGTCAAAATTCTTTTGTTATGAAACCAGCTCAAGAAAAGATAGAAAAGATAGATCAACGCCTTAGAATTCAGCCTCTTCGAGGGGGCAACGTCTTTTACATTACATAAATGAACAATTCTTGGATGATACAAATGAAAAGACCTCCTTTCTATATATTGGAGTCTAAGGGGTCATAACATAATCAGAGCCGACATAACAATAATAATGTAAGGGCACAATAATAACAATAGTGGGCTCTTATGGGGCACAATAGTAACAGTATGGGAACTACATGGGTACATCAATATAATAAGTGGGTTGTACTAATAACAATAAGGGGTTACACTAGTAGTATAGGGGCGTAACATGCCCCTCTCCTTCAAAAAGTTTTGTCCTCAATGCTTGAGTAGTTCTTGATGCTTCTGTATAAAATTCTTGTCCTCCCATGTTGAATCTTCAACGAGTAAGTTCTTCCACTTGATGAGCTACTCTAAAATTGATCGATTTCGTCACTATCGAGTTCTATTTTCTGTGGCTGCTCCAGGTTCCGATATGATTTTTCCTTCCTCTTCAATTTCTGGCAATATTGTTTGAATTGGGATCTTTTGCAACTTTTGAATAAGTGGTCATACTTCTTCGTCCTTCCTCCATTCATCCCTTGCTTTGTTTATCCAATATGGTTGGATAATAGAAATAGCACAAAACAATGCTTCCACATTCTCATCCTTGAAGAGTCTTCCCATTCGGTAAGGTCACCATTTTTTAAGTGCATGTAGTATTGCCAACATTTCCTTCTCATAAGTAGCTTGCTTGAGATGTAGCAGTAAAAATACCTAATCACCTACATAAAAATATTTTTCACTACGATGTTGATCTACCTGTTGTTCCATTTGATTTTGCACGGAAGTGGCGTTATCCTTTAAAAGTTGGAGAACTTGTCGTTGATGCTTGATGTGATCTTTCACTGCTTAAACCTTTTTCTTCTTGATATGTCCTTCTATATCTGGAGTTTGAGGAGTTGTAATTTCTTCCAATCCTTTACAAGATATGGTCGGATTCATTTCTAGATGCTCGATGTGATCTTTCACTTCTTGAACATTATTCTTCTTGATATGTCCTTCTATCTTGATAGTTTGAGGAGTGGTAATTTTGACCAATGAATTACAATATATGGGGATTCATTTCTTCTTTCTCGATGTGATCTTTCACTTCTTGCACCTTTTTCTTCTTAATATGTCCTTCTATCTTGAGAGTTTGAGGAGTGGTAATTCTTGCCAATGCTTTACAAGATATGGTCTGATTCATTTCTTCTTTCTCTAGGGTGGGGTCTTGGCGTATATCCTCTTCTTTTGATGTTTCTTGATCCTTTTCTTCCTCCTTTTCATATTCTATGTAAAATAATTTCTTCTCAGCACACTTATGACCTTTAGTGCATTTGTTATCACAACTGTAACAAAGCCCTTTTTCTCTTTTTTCTTCCAACTGTTGTGGTTTAACCCTTGTAGGTTGTGGAAGGCTAGGAGAAACAACACTTCCATATTTATAGTTGTGAGGGGTATGCTTCCTCATTTCCATAATTTTTCTTTCCACTATGTCACAAAGCCCTTTTACTCTTTCCAATTGTTGTGGTGTTGCTCCAAAGAAGGTGTTGCTCTTTGTATCCTCATAATGTGCTATCATTTCCTCCATGAAAATTGACCACGTAGCAAGTTGTTTACGAGAACAAAGCCCTTCATACCATAAAAATTGATCCGGTTCTAAATATGAAGATGCAATACATACCTTTTGTAACAGTGGTACACCATGTAGATCAAAATATTGCTCCATCAGAAGTGTCCAATTTACCGGATCCTTGCTATCAAACTTCCTCATGTTTCTTTTTCTTGATTTTAGGAGCTTGATCTTGAAATGACTGTAACTTTGTACTTTCAGATCTTTAAGTTCTCAAAATTGTGACCTGTAGTAGCTGTAAGAACCTGATTCCTATTATTAGAGCCTCAATCTATTATACACTAACAGATCTATTTTACTGTTGATTTGCAAGTAATAAAAGGAGCTTGCTGACCTTCTCACAAAGATTTAAACGTTTAACATCTTATCATTTTATCATAAGCAACATAAATTAAGATGAGCATTCCGTTGATATCAACTTAACAAGAGTAGTTCATGGAAAAATACCTGTTCCGGCGGTTGATGATGATACCTTTGTCGTATAGATCCAACTGAATGCTCCTTCTCACCGACCCAACCGGATTTACATCCCAGCCAACTAGGAAACAAATTCCTAGCCCAGGAAACCTCCACAGGTTCCCTAGCCCTCCGTGCCCAAGTCCAACCAGATATAGTGTGTCCTCAAGAAGAATGTGCAAAACCAGATAACAATACTTTCCTCCTCTCAAACCCAAGAAACCTCCATAGGTTCCCAAGGTCTCCCAAAATCATAACAAGTCCAAACAATCACAACCAACCCCCATAATCATAAGCAAGAACCCAACCTCTCCCTTTCTTCCTTCCCCCTTCCCTTTTATACCCTCCTTCCCTTCTCCATCTCAACCACCTCTCATTAATGTCATTAACTTCTCATCCATCCTTACAGTTGAATTCTCTTCTCCCAAGTAAGCTAGGAGTACATTTGGAAATGTGAGATGAATATAAAATTGAGAATTTAATGGGAAAAGATCATGTTTTCTCCCAAGTAAATCTGAAAAGTACATTTGGGAATGTGAGGTGTAATTACATGGAGAGGACCATATCTTCTCCTTAGTAAATGTGAGGGTACATTGGGGAATGTGAGATGTAATTACATGGAGAGGACCATTTCTTCTCCTTAGTAAATGTGAGGGTACATTGGGTAATCTGAAATGAATACATATATTATGAAATAATGGAAGGAGACCATATCCTACCTAATATTCAATTGGAGAAGGTAAGTGGGGAATTTGAATAATGGAAATCATGAATTTTATATTAGACCAATGTTTCTCAATATTTCTAGATAAAGTAAATATTAACAAAATTT
>APFE030025677.1:47150-61267 GCA_000404065.3 Pinus taeda | reverse complement strand
TTGGCCAGTTCTGAGTGGTTTTTCAGGTGGAACTTCTTGGAAATGATGTAATCAGTTGACCATGATCCTTTAGGGTATGAAACAACACTTTTAGGGGTTAAATATCCCTTGGTTTATCAACATATATGATTGGGGTTGAAGTGCCCAAATATGTCTATAAGAGAATGATTGTCCAAGACTTTTTGGAGATCTAGAGAAATACATGATTTCGATGTGCAAACAATTAGCAAACATAATTGTTCAATTACACCATGTTGTTCTTCCTTCAGAAGATTTGTCATTTCATTAGAGCTGATTATCTTTCCTAGTTTCCTTATGATAACCCTTAATTCAACTTCCTTTCCTTCTGAAGAAAATTTCATAAGAAGTTCTTGAAAATTAAAAGCTATTGTACCCAAGGATTATAGCCATTGGACTCCTAGTACAACATCATCACCACCCATTGGAACGGAAAACATTGGGCTATTTAATACATATTCTCCCATGGATATCTTGATATTATGGCACTTTCCAGTACAACCGTCACTTGACACTCTGGTGCTGGATCTAGGAAGCAATTCAAGTCCTCGGAAATCATACAATTAATAAAATTATTGGTACTACCAGAATCAATCAACACTATTACCTTTTTCTTCTTGATATTTCCTTCTATCTTTACAGTTTGAGGAGTGGTAATTCTAACGAATGCATTACAAGATATGGTCAGATTCATTTCTTCTTTCACTGGGGTTGGTTCCTGGTGAGTATCTTTTTCTTTTGATGTTTCTTGATACTTTTCTTCCTGATATTTCATTGTTTAAACCTTCTTCTTATTGATATGTCCTTCTATCATGAGAGTTTGGGGAGTGGTAATTTCTTCCAATGCTTTACAAGATATGGTCAGATTCATTTCTTGATGCTCGATGTGATATTTCACTTCTTGAACATTTTTCTTCTTGACATGTCCTTCTATATCGATAGTTTGAGGAGTGGTAATTTTGGCCAATGCATTACAATATATGGTTGGATTCACTTCTTTCTCGATGTGATCTTTCACTTCTTGAACCTTTTTCTTCTTGATATGTCCTATCTTGAGAGTTTGAGTGGTAATTCTTGCCAATGCTTTACAACATATGGTTGGATTCATTTCTTCTTTCTCTAGGGTTGGGTCCTGGTGCATATCCTCTTCTTTTGATGTTTCTTGATCCTTTTCTTCCTCCTCTTCATACTCTATGTAAAATAGTTTATTCTCAGCACACTTATGACCTTTAGTGCATTTGCTATCACAATTATAACAAAGCCCTTTTTTTCTTTTTCTTCCAATTGTTGTGGTGTAACTCTTGTAGGTTGTGGAAGGCTAGGAGAGACAACATTCCATTATTATAGTTGTGACGGGTAGACTTCCTTGTTGCCAAAATTTTACTTTCCAATTTGTAACAAAGCCCTTTTTCTCTTTCCAATTGTTGTGGTGTTTCTCTAAAGAGGGTGTTGCTCTTTGTATCCTCATAATGTGTTATCATTTCCTCCGTGAAAATTGACCACGTAACAAGTTGTTTACGAGAAAAAAGTCCTTTATACCATAAAAATTGATCTGGTTCTAAATATGAAGATGCAATACATACATTTTGTAACAATGGTACACCATGTAGATCAAAATATTTCTCCATCTGAAGTATCGAATTTACCCGATCCTTGCCATCAAACTTCCTCATATCCCCTTTTCTTTATTTTAGGAGATCGATCTTGAAACGAATATAACTCTGTAATTTTGGTTCTTCCAGTTCTGAAATTGTGACCTCTAGTAGCCCTCGGTGTCCTATTTCTAATGCCACCAGTCTAATTGAATTTAGATTATCCAAGAAAGAGTTATGCACAATCTCCCAAGATAACCTGATTATATACCTTTTAAGAAGATCGAACTTGTATGAAGTTCCATGTGTCACTGTGTTAACCTCAGGATCTGAAAAATATACATAGGAAACTACAGCCCGTCCTCTTTTTGTATCTTCTTACGAAATTTCAATCTAATGCTCAAAACAAACGTTATGACGATTTTCCCTAGGTCACCTGTTTGGAATGTAATTCAGGAGTCTGCAAAAAATTCCAACTTCTTCAGATCATATCTCCGTAAATATAGCGCAAAAAGCTCTGAAATTCTGACCCGAGCTTTAGAACGATTGCAACCCAAATGGGTTGTTTTTTTAGCATCTAAAACGTCGTAGAAAGAATTTTATATCGCAAATGTCACGATGACTTGTTTGGAGTAGAAAAACCCTAGAATCCAAATCTCTGATACCAAATGTTATGAAACCAGCTCACAAAAAGATAGAAAAGATAGATCAACACCTTAGAATTCAGCCTCTTTGAGGGGGCAACCTCCTTTACATTACAAAAATGAACAATTCTTGGATGATACAAATGGAAAGACCTCCTTTCTATATATAGGAGTTTAAGGGGTCATAATATAATTAGAGCTGACATAACGATAATTATGTAAGGGCACAATAATAACAATAGTGGGCTTCTATGGGGCACAATAATAATAATATGGGGACTACATGGGTACAACCATATAATAAGGGGGTTGTACTAATAACAATAAGGTGTTACACTAGTAGTATAGGGACCTAACACAAGCAGGTATAAACAATTGATTGACTCACTAATGTACTTAGTGAATACTCGACCAAACATATCGTTTTCAATGAATGTTCTCAATCAGTTCTAAGTTGAGCCAAAACATCTTCATTGGATAGCAGCCAAGCACATACTAAGATATTTGTGAGGAAAAAATATTGCCTAAAGTACGAGACGAGGAATGATGTCGAGTTTATTAGATATACAAATTTCAACTGGGGAGGAGGTGAGCAGGATGGAAGAAGCACTACAGGAGGAATGATGTCCACTTGATTAGATATACAAATTTCAACCAGGGAGGAAGTGAGTAGGATGGAAGAAGCAGTACATGAGGATGTTTTAGTTTGGGATCCTCCATGGTCTCGTGGATGAGTAAAAAGAAAGAATCGGTTTGTTTAAGTAGTGTTGAGGTTGAATATATTACAACATGTGAAGTAAGTAGAGAAGCTATCTAGTCGAGGAAGTTGTCGTACGACTTGCTTAAAGGACCAACGGACCCTACTATGATACATTGTGACAACATTAGTTGTATAAGGTTGTCAAAAGGCCTAATGTTTCATGAAAAGAAAAAGCATATAAACAATAAGTATAACTACATTTGAAAGTTGGTGCAAGATGATGTGTTACAGATACGATATATCGCCACTAATGAACAAGTGGCTGACATATTGATCCATTCCTAATAAGAAGTGTTTTTATTTGAGAGACAAGCTTGGATTAGTTGATATATCTTCCCTAGTTGAGAGGGAAAGACAGACACATCATTTTTATCTTCACTTGGGAAGAAATAATGGAGGATTGGGTAATCATCTAGCTTCTGATACTCTTTGATGATGAGGTAGGGAATCCAAGGTAAGAGTAGTCGTAGAGGACCAATATTCTTTGAGGAATGAGAATCCAAGGTAAGAATAGTCCTAGAAGGTCACACCCCATGAACAGCCAGGTGGGGTATGTAACTTGAGAGACAATGATGAAGGGTCTATAAATCATTGGTCTCGCGAGCATTGTGCTCTGACCTTGTGGAGAGATAGAGTTTTTATTAAAGGCCTTGCTATGTGACAATGATGCTTTTTATGATGCTAAACAGATGGGTTACTAATGCAACTCTTCTTATGAGATCTCTTCAGATTGGGAATGTCCATGTACCATTTATGAATACCTCCCTAGTTAAGAGGGAGTGTTGAAAAATGTTTAACTAGGTTTGGTATTCATAAATATGAAATGTGCTTTCTTATTCTTGTATATTGTAAAATGAAAGAAAATTTATTGATATTATTTTTGAAACATGGGTTTCATGTTCAAGGTATTTTATTTAGAGGTTAAGCACCCATTAAGTGCTTCTACGGTTTTTCTTGGGTCAAGAAGTCAAAAGACTCAGTGTCATGTGTGGAAGACCCCATCAGGCATGTTGTAACTTGTCAAAAGAATTATTTTTGTATTTAAAAGTGTCAGAATACCCTGCAAGGCCAAGTTAGCCTTCCATATATGAAGTCAACCTATTTTTAGGATCCTCCTCTACCTTAGAATCCTATATAAGCTTTAAAGGAAGGAACTTGACCTCCCTTGGACACACATTCACTTCTCATCATCTAAGTGAAGTAGAAGAAAAATAAGCTTAGTGAAGAACAAGAAGGACATAGGAATGATTTTTTGGGCTAATTATCTCTCACACATGTGAAGAGCTAGGGTTTACTGCTTCAAGCGAAAAAATCTCAAGTTGTTGGAAGAAGATTAAAGTTGCTGGAAGAAGAATCTATTAGGTCACCTTCTAACCCTAGAAAAGGAAGAAAGCCAAGAAAATTTGTTGGTAGGCCTTGGAAGGCTGAATTTCACTCAAATGTCTGGATACAATAGCTACTATAGGGGGCCAAGAATTCTAGACCTGTAATAGAGGCTGAAATTATGTAGTTGGCAGTCGAAGTTGTGCTACTGGAAGAGATTTGACTAGGTTTGACTTGGACAAGTGAAGCACATCATCAAGAAAGTCAAAATTGGTATTGGGATGGTATTAATCTTGGTCTATAGGTCTTTTAATTCTTCAATTGAAGAATCTATAAGAAGATATGAGATCTACTAGTTTTCCTCTCAGGTGGAGAGGTTTTGGCCCTAGATTGCAACCTATATCCCGTGTTCTTTTGTATTATTGTTCTTCTTGTTTTGGTAATTTTTTGATTATAAGAACAAACATAATAATAAGAGAAGAAGCTAATAATTAATAAAAAGTAAAAATATATCACAAGTAGTTATCAAGTAAAAATAAATTATCCTAACCATTTCCCGACATATTTCTCAAAAAGTTTAAGCTATGAAGATTAAAGTATAGAATTGGAAATGGTGTTTGTTTCCATATCATAAAAACCTTAACTAGAGCAAGGGTATCCCATGAATATGGATAAATGTATAATGAAGAGAAATTTTTATGACTTTGCAAAGGTTCATTACATGTGATGGAACAAATGCCATCACATCCTTATATCATATATTTTTCCTTTTACATTTTGAAGGAAATAAAATGAATACTCCACCACATATTGTTGACTCCACCACATGTTCACTAAATTACTCATTTTAGGGAAATTGAAGAGGAAAGATAAGACATGGGATCACATTTTGTCCAAAATAGGATTCAAGAAGACTCTTCCTCAATCGAAAACCCTAGTTTTGAAAGAAATGTAGATTCTCATAAAAGGATCAAGTCCGCCCCAACCAAAAAAATAAGATTACAATTAAAATAACAATAACATAAGTAGAGGAATATCATACATAAACTTTTATTGGTACACTAGAAACAACTAGCTCTAGGGTTACTCAAATAATAAGGAAACCTAGAGTAGAGGAACTCCACATAGAAACTTTGGATGATACACCCAATACAACTAGCTGGCTTGATCAAAGAACAAGGAAAGATGGAGTATAGGAACCCATCAGAAAAAATTATGGTTAACAAATTATAAATTCTAGTGATGTTAGGAGGAAGCAATCTAAAGTAAAAGGAGCTCATAGAAAATATTTGGACAATACACTAGATATATTTAGTTTTTGGTATGTTAAGAAAATGGGTAAAGCTATATATGGATAGTAAGGAAAAATCGGTAGCTTGCTAATGGACCATACAAGAAGACCAAGGTTACAAGGAGTTAAGCAAAAAAAATACTTCAGGAATGTGAGCTGAAGCAAGATGAGGTTGTTTTCATTAAGTTCCCTTTAAATACTTATTATTCCTCCAAGGATATTCTTTCTTCACGTATATTATGAGAAAACATTCATTAAATTTAGGAAAATTATATTACAAGAATTCTATTAAAATTATGTTTTAATACTATCCTTATTCTCCAAAATAGTCTGTCATAATAATTTTATCACAAAAAATGGTGATTGACTATATTCAAAGTAGTGAACTAAGCAAATTTCTAATTACTTCTTTTGGAAAACTCAATATAATTAAAATTTTAAATTATTGATCCACTAAATAATTCCAAATTTAATGAAATATGTATTAATGGATCTAGTGAAAGAGATAATTCCCCTAATAGAAGACATTATTCTATATACCCCTCATTTTGAATTTACATAGTTTGATAAGTATAATGTTGTCAAGAAATAGTCCATATTAGACCTATGAACTTTGTTGGTTCATGAAGACTAAAAGGAAGAATAGGATATTAGGAAACATAAATAGGAAGTTGAAGAGTATGAGTTATGGGATGGGCATATTAAAGGTGGCAATGAGATTTTGAAGGAGAGGAGAGCTCAATTGAATGAGAGACATGAACAACTAGTCTTTAATTACAAAAACTTGTTTCTAAAAATTAGGAGGTGGTATGATCTATGAATATTGTGGATATGACATCAAAAATGGTTAAAAATTAATCTCGTGCAATAGAAAAATAATGTTCAACAAGCAAGGTTAGGCTCCACATCTAACATCGACATCCTAATTAAGGAAACAAAGAGGACAGGGGCATAATTTTGTCAAATTTTGGGAAGGGATCCCTTTTTATAGGAGTTTTCTACATGAGGACATGTAATGGCTTAGATGTGGGGAGATGGTGAGTCTAAATTGTCACTTTTTTGCAATAACAAGAAACCATTTTTACCTCATATTTACCCCCATACTTCTATATTTCCACCATTTTCTATCCCTCATTACCAAGTTTAGTTCATGTTTAAGGTGGATACTCAAAGGGATTTATCACGTAACCAACATATGATTTTTAGCCATCCACATTAATTTGATAACTAATAACCTTAAAATTAAAAGAAGTACACATTATCCTATCATCTTTATAGAATAAAGTTTTACCACATTGAAATCACAGCTATGACTAGGTACGAGAACATGATAAACAATATGAAAAAATAAGGTGCTTCCTAATATTGCGTCAAAATATAGTCAAAGCTACCTAAAACTCAACTATGGTTAGTATAAAGGTGTCATGTATTGGACATATCACTCGAGTATTAAGGGTGGCATATAAATAAAAAAAAGTATTATATTGTTGCTGGAGATTTCAGAAATAGAACTGTGTAATATTTTTGATTTGTTAAAAAATAATACATAGTTCTATTATGAAAATATCGAACAAAAATATGAGTAATTGTGGAATTCTACAGTCACTTAAATTTATTATATATTAATCTAAGAAGAATTTGTGGAATAAGGAAGAGAAAACTAAGATACTATATGGAAGTGACCAACCCCAATCTAGAAGGCTGAATTATCTCTTTTATTTTAAGAGAATAAGAAAATCACCATTTCCAAAAAGAGTGTTGGATAATAGGTAGAATGGGTTAGAGTCTTATTTATTTTAAGAGGATAGGAAAATAACCATTTCCAAAAAGGGTGTTGGATAATAGGTAGAATGGATTAGAATAATTTGTTATAAACAAGATTAAAAGTTCACAGGTTCTCTAATGAAAAGGGAGTTGAACTAAGAGAGTATATGATAAATATTTTCTTTTGGAATGTCTTACTAAAATTTTATTTTTTCAAAACTATTGTGATTTAGGAATGTGTTCCTTAATTTTTTTAAAGACATAAACATTTTTTTAAAGAAAAACAAGTAAATTTCCACTATTTCTAGAGGTGATAACCACCACTATCATCATATGTGTGTGTCTTGTGTTGAAAATGCAACAAGGAAATCCTAATTTAATTTTGTCCTTGAATTAAATTGTATTTCCACATCTCATGACAAATTGTAATAGTTAACCAAGTTAATTTGACTTAGTTGGATAAGTTAATTTTAGTTGAGGGTCTAACTTGAGTCATGTAGAGTGTCTCCTACTTTTTAGGATCCCTAGTTGAGTTTATTTTGAATTGTAATAATTTAATTCAGTTTAACTGAGTTAAAGTTAGTTAAACTAGTTCCAACTGATGGAGGAATGAGTGGGAGATCCAACAGTGGGGTGTAACCTGTAGTAGTGGGGTGTAAGCTGTAGTGATCAACCAATAAACTGAAGATTCACTCATAATTAACTCGTGCATGTGAGCTCAGATAAAGACCTAGTTGAGATTGGATTTCAGGAACAATATACTATTAGTTGTATAATTATATTAGTTTTAAAAATGGTGCATGCAATCAGAGGAAGGCCTATGAGGATTGTGCAATTCATAATTGTGGAATTTCCCAATTAAATATGGGCTAATTCCTAAGGAAATTGCACAAGGAAATAAAAGCTTGGCAAACATTAGAAATGGCTAAGTATTGGCTTGAGTTTGTCTAGGAAGAAGTGAGATATATAGAGATAATGTAGAGGTTTCTTGGGTTTGAGCAAAGCATTATAATTTTCTCATATTTTTTTATTAATGCAATATAGAGATAGCAGGGGTTTTTACCTATGGCTTTCCTTAGAAACACATTGTGTTATATGTGATTGAATTCTTTCTCTTGTATGCTTCGTGATTTCATTGATCATTTATTATTTCCACTAATGATTAGAGCAGATTCAAGTTAATTTTTTTAGCATATTCCAATCAGCAATTTGAATCTATAAGGAATTTCTACATGGTATGAGAGCTGAAATCAGTATAGAAGAGGAGAATACGAGTTTGTATTTTGTAGGAGAAATCGAATTTGCAATATCACACTTCAGAGCCAGTAGGATGTCATTCTATAGATTGAGACTCGAATATGCCCTTGAGGGAAGTTCAAAATATATTGCTTGGAAGGATAGGATGGAGGTAGTGTTCAAAGATAACGGGCTTAAGGAATTCATAGACAAAGATATTCCTAAGCCAGTTGATGCTCGATATCTGGTAGAGTGGAGAAAATGTGTGGAAAAGGACAAAATGATTATCCTAGAAGGAGTTCGAAATCATATTGTTTTGAACCTCCACAATAAGGAAACTTGATTTAAAGTGTGGAAGGACTTGACAGACATGTTTCAAAATAGCAGTGACCATCAGAAGCTTGCATTGAAGGACAAGCTTAGAAAGATCAAGATGGAGAAGGGTGACTCAATACTGAAGTACTTGACCAAGTTCACCCAATATCAAGATGAGCTTGGAAGTGTCAGTGTTATGGTTGTTGAAGACAATATGGTGAGCCTAGCACTTCTAGGCCTTCCGAAGAGCTAGAACAACTACCAGGACATGATTAATGGGAGGGAGAAGTTACTAGAGTGGGAGAGATTGTGGTCTGAATTGGTACAAGAAGAGATTTGACGAGACACCAGAGATGAATCCTCATACAAGCATGATAATGAGGAGAATTTTTCCTTATCTAGAAAGGTGAAGAAAGGGAAGGGGAAGTCATCCTGTTATCTCTCCTCCAGATCTCTGAGGTTGAGGAAGAGTCTAGCTGAGGTAACCATAGACCGATATTTTGACTTGGTAGCTAGCCCACCAAGCCGTAAAGGGCTCTCTCAAAAGTATCACAGCCAAGAGAGCTGGATGAATTAAGTTTTAGGCTAGGTATGATGTGCAGAGGTTGTTTGATTTGATTTGGTGGGGTTGTTGGAAGAGGATTAGGTCAAAGAGACTAGATTAGGGCAAATAAGGGTATGATTGCAGACATTTGATGGAGTAAGGTAGGTAGGCACTCAAACACTTTAAGGTTATGAAGTGAGATGGATACGACTAGTGAGGTGATAGAAAGAGAAAGACAAGCATGTATTCTTTCTAAACTGAAGAAAATGGAAAAACTATGAAGATTTTCCCAAAACAGAGCATGTAAGATGTATTTTGTTCATCAACTTGAAAGTCAACATATCATAGAAGTGAAATGAAACATGGGAGTACAAAACATTCAAACATATGCAACAAAAAGAGAAACTAAATCAAAATGCCATACCACAGGTATTCCACCAAAATAATTGCAACTCATTCCTTAAATTCTGCCAAATACTGATTACTCTAGTGTCTCTATTCAATAATACAACATCCAACTAAGTCTAACCCTTGTCTATGTTGAAGAAAGGGACTAAATCGACATGAAAACCACTTCCCCTCATCCTCAGGGGTTGAATCCATGAGGTTAAGGAAGATATTACACAAAAATATGAATTGATAGTTAAATTGTAGGATGGTCCAAGTGACTCATTCCAATCTTGAGTGAACTGATTCATTATACCTTATCTGCTTGATTTACCTAATGCATTTACCCTAGGTAATAGTAAATACATGATAATTACATCCAATTTGATCATTTACATAGGCAAAATCATCATTTTCCAAGGTGAAAATCAAAACATGAGAGAAAATCAGAAAAATGGAGAAGACTGCCATATGTGCCCTCTCTTTGTCAAGCGTACCCTCTCTTTGTCAAACAAGCCCACTAAGTTTAAGGCCTGATTTTGGGTTCCTTCCTGGTGTCTAAATTTGCTCCAAGATGGCTTGTTTGAAAGCCCTCGAAGTCTACTTTCTATACATGTATTTAGTTTTCAAATTCGAGCTCATTTGCCTTATCAAAAAATCAATCTTCTAATACTAGTAAACACACAATGCCCGAGCCAGAAATGAGGCAGAAACATGGTTTTTTGGTGGTTTTTGACCTTTTTGACTAACCCATTTGTCTCCAAATGCCTAGCAAATGCACAAGGTTCATGTCCTCATCACTATGAATCCAATTATTTTGACATTTTTCTCATTAGATGCCCCAGAAAAGATCACAGCACCCTAGGTGTTGTGTGTTTGACCTTTTTACTGTGCTAAAAATGCCTCCAAAAACATAGAAATTCAAAACTTGAAAAATTTGCTCAAAACTTGTTAAAACTAGTGGCATGATGGTTGATCATGTGTTTGAGGCATGGAGTGATGCCTCGGCAAGAATGTATAGCCTCCTTTTCTCATCTTGTAGTAGAAATTCTCACAATAGATTAAACTGATTATGCAATGTACTAAAGCAAAATACTTAATCCACTTCTACAATTAAACTTTTGGATGCTTAATCGATTTTGAGCAAGATAAAACAGAACACATATAACAAACAAGAAGATTCAATCACACATGAAACACAAAAGAATACTTTGGGGAAGGCCTCAGCTAAAAACCCCACTATCTGTATTATCATACAAGTGAAAATATCTTAGGATTACATAAGGCTTTAGCTCTCACAGCTATCCTATTCTTAGTACAATCCCTCACTACTACTCATAGACAATATAGACAACACATATCCCTTCTCCTCTGTCCTCCTCCAAGCCTCCTATTTCCTTGTGCAGTTTTCCCTAGTGCTCTAGCTATTACCTAGTGTGATAATGATCACACGCACTACTCTTGCCTCTGTAGAAAATGTGCAATCCTCAAGGAATGAATTCCCTCTGCATGCAAGAGATTTTCTCATAATAATATTATTGTAATTGATAGTATTTTGGCCCTACCTTTAATCTCAAATGGGTCTTTGTCTGAACTGACATGTATGAGTTATTTATGAGAGAGTATTCAGTTATCTAGAGAACACTAGTTGCATGCATGCATGCATTAACTGACTGAACTCACAATTAGTTCCACAAACTGTTTGAAACTAATTTAATTGAACTTAACTCAGTTAACTGAGCTAACTAATTACAACTCAAATACAAATCATCCTTATCTCCTTGATTAAGGGATAACTTCCTCAATCAAAGGGATAACTATTGCGTGTCTTCACAGAGACTTCATGTTTGAATTTCTCCAACTAATTAACTCAAGATGAATTAATTAATTATTTTTCAAACAGCTGGTGAGACTAAATTCTAATTTTAATTCTCAATTTTATTTCAAGGACAAATTAAAATTGGAATGTATCCTGAAATGCTATCTATAGGAATGTTATTTATAACATTTCTATTTTTATCATTTCTTATTGCTATTTTCAACGCTCCCTCTCAAAAAAAAGGGATTATCTACCACCCCGATCCTATCTTTATGGAACTTGAATTTACACTTTGACAATGGCTTAGTCAAAATGTCAGCATCTTGCTCCTCAGTCAAAATATACTGCAACAACATGATCCTCCTCGCCACATAGTCTCTGAGATGATGATACCGAATGTCGATATGCTTGGACCTATCATGAAATATTGGATTCTCAGAGAGTTCAATACAACTCTGATTATCATAATAGATCATAGTTGGATCCATCCTCTAATCAAAAAAACCAACTAGAATTTTCCACATCCAAATGGCCTCACATGATGCCTGAATTACAGTCATGTATTCAGCCTCTGCTGAGCTAAGCGCAACTGACCTCTATTTCTTGTTGTACCAAGAAGCTGCAGTTGAGCCAAGGTTGAAAGTTCCTCTCGATGTGCTCTTCCGATCTGATGGACTCCCTGCCCAATCTGCATCTGTGAAGCCCTATAGCTTCACTCTCTCTGACTGTCTGTACCATAATACATACTGAGATGTGCCTTTGAGGTACATCAAAACATGCTTATGCACCTTCCAAAATAGCTTGGTAGGCTGAACCATAGCTTGACTCAGTTGGTTCACTGCATAGCGAAAATCTGGTCATGTGTTCACTAAGTACATTAGTAAACCCACATGATTCTTGTACATAGTAGCTTCTACTACTTCTCCTGAAGTAGCATCCTCCTTCCTCCAGTTACTTGCTAGAGGAGTCTGCATGGGCTTGCACTTCTCAATGTGGAATCTCCTGATTATCTCATTGGCATACTTTCCTTGAGACACAAACAATTTCCCATTTTTCTACCACACTTCCATGCCTAGAAAGTAGTGCATGAGACCGATGTCTTTCATCTCAAACTCTCTTGCAAGGTCCTCCTTGCAAGACATGATCAACTGATCATCACCTGTCAATATTAGATCATCAACATAAAGAACAATGATCAATTGCTTACCTTCCACCATGATGTGGTACAAGTTCACATCCGCTTCACTCTTTGTGAAGCCCAACTCGATGAATTAGTTGTCGATCCTGGTGTACCAAGCACGAGTTGCTTGCTTCAACTCGTACAAAGCTCTCTTAAGTCAGCAAACATGCGATTCACGATCGAAGGTCTGAAAAACTTCTAGTTGTTCTATGTACACCTCTTCCTCAATATTTCCATTAAGGAATACAGTCTTCACATCCATCTGATGGATCTTCCAACCCATCTGTGCTAATAGTGCTAACATCGATTTGATAGATGAGCACCTTTCTATAGGAGAAAAATTATCATCATAGTCGATCCCCTCGACCTGTGAGAAAGCACGGGAAACAAACTTTGCCTTATGTTTCTTCACACTACCATCAGTAGCATGTTTTACCTTGTAAAGCCAACAAGAACTCACAACTGACTTTTTCTCTGGTCTTGGAACTACATCCCAAACATTGTTCCAAACTATGGAGTCATACTCCACCATAGCATCAACCGAAATCGGCTGCTGCGTTGCTTCCTCAAAGGAAGATGGCTCAATCTCAACACATTTCCCAACAAGGGCCATGTATTCAGTGTACCTATCAGGTGACCTCCTCTGTGTGCGCTAAGAAGATGGTTCTCCCACATTCTCTCTCACATTCGACAACAATCTGTCAGCTTCTCTCATGCACTTCTGCCCATCTCTAGAAGACTCTGCTTGAGTGGATGTCTCCACTCCTAGAACCTATGCATGCAGCTACTCTGCATTAGTTTGAGGCTCCTCCTCCTTAGGAACCAAAAGTTCCTCCACAACCTGTAGTTGGAGCTCCCTCTCAAGGGAAAATCGCATGGCCTTTTGCTCATCAAACTTGAGATCTTTGTGAACCACTGTCTTCCGACTAGTAGGAAAATACACCCGATAGTTGTGGGGTGTATCAGTGTACCCCACAAGTATCCCCAACTCTGCTATTGGCTCCATTTTCTTCTAGGCAGCCTTGGTCACATGGAAATAAACTGATGAGCCAAAGATCCTGAAGTGACCCACATATGGTCTCTTCCCGAAGAAAGCTTCCTCTGGTGTCTTCATCTCAAGAATGCGATGCAAGCTTCTATTCTACAAATAGACCACTGTGTTGCATGCCTCAACCCACAAATGAAGTGGTAGGCCTTGGTCATGCAGCATCGCCCGAGCTACCCCCACAATCGTTTTGTTCTTC
>APFE030025677.1:33725-46257 GCA_000404065.3 Pinus taeda | reverse complement strand
CACAGTACTTTCCATCATCTCCCATCTTTATGTACATCATGAGGTCTTTCTCCTCTAAGGTATTGAATAAACTCTTTTCATCAGTCATGTGGAATGAAGCTCCACTGTCTAGGGACGAAACACAACCCACCATTAATGAAACCATGCATGAGATGAGGGTAAAATCCAATTCAAACTGAGAGGCTAGTGACTCCTCTTATGATTCTTTCAAGGATCCCTTCTTGGATTTCTTCAATGGACAATTAGTTGCATAATGGCCCACCTCATGACAATTAAAGCATCTCACTTTAGATTTTTCAATCTTCTTCCCACCATGCGAAGAACTTGATTTGGAATGGGAAGCCTTCCCTTTCCCTTTCTCCACCTTACTTGCTAAGGCTAGATTTTCTTCATCATCATGCTTAAATGAAGAACCATCTCTGGTGCTTCTCCTGATCTCCTCCTGCATCAGATCCAGCCATAGTCGTTCCCAATCTAGAAGTTTCTCTCTTCCATTCATTGAGTCCTGGTAGATATGCCAGCTCTTAGGAAGACTGAGGAGAGCAAGACTCACCATATTATCATCGATTTTCATTATTCCAACACTTCTGAGCTCATCTCTGTAGGTGGTGAGCTTGTTAAGATATGTAGAAATCGTGTTTCCCTTTTCACACTTGACTTTTCGAAGCTTGTCCTTGAGCACCAAATTCCTCTGGTCGCTGTTGTTCTGATATAGGTCCTTCAACATCTTCCACATTAAAAACGGAGTCTCCTACCCATGGAGACTTGAGACAATATGATCTCGAACTCCCTCTAGAAGAATCCTACTCGCTCTCGCCACACACTTCTTCCCTTCCACCAATTCTTAGGAATTACCTGCTGCTGGCTTGGAGACTTCTTGATCAATGAAATCCTTCAAATCATTGTCATCTAATACCGCTTCCATGTGATCCTTCCATGCTATGTAATTCGAGCTTCCATCCAGGTGATACTCGAGCCTCAAGCCATTGAATGCCGTTGGTGAACTTTGAGATGTGATAAGAAATCAATTTTGTACCTACAATCAAGAACTTCAAACTTCACATGTTTCCCTTCTCAATATGATGTTCACAACTCTGATCACCTTTGCTCTGATACCATGTAGAAATTCTCACTGTAGATTAAATTGATTATGCAATGTACTAAAGAAAAATACTTAATCCACTTCTAGAAAAAAACTTGCAGAAGCTTAATGGATTTTGAGCAAGATCAAATAGAACACATATAACAGAGAAGAAGATTCAATCACACATGAAATGCAGAATAATACTATGGGGAAAGCCTAAGCTAAAAACCCTGCTATCGATATTATCATACAAATGGAAATATCTCAGGACTACACATAGATTTAGCTCTCATAGATATCCAACTCTCAGTACAATCCCTCACTTCTGCTCATAGATAGTATAGACAACACATATTCCTTCTCCTCTATCCTCCAAGCCTCCTATTTCCTTCCATAGTTTTCCCTGGTGCTCTAGTTGTTGCCTAGTGTGATAATGATCACACACACTGCTCTTGCCTCTGTAGAAACTGCGCAATCCTAAAGGAATGAATTCCTTTTGGATGCAAGATATTTTCTCATAGGAATATTCTTGCAACTGATAATACACTATCCCTGCCTTTAATATCAACTGGGTCTTTTTCTGAACTAACATGCATGAGTTATTTATGAGAGAATATTAAGTTATTTGGAGAACACTAGTTTCATGCATGCATGCATTAACTAACTGAACTCATAATTAGTTCCACAAACTGTTTGGAACTAATTTAACTGGACTTAACTCAATTAATTGAGCTAACTAATTACAACTCAATTACAACTCATCCTTATCTCCTTAATTAAGGGATGACTTCCTCAATCAAAGGGATAACTGTTGCATGTCTTCACAAAGACTTCATGTTTGAATTTCTCCAACTAATTAACTCAAGATAAATTAATTAATTATTTTTCAAATAGCTCATGAAACTAAATTCAAAATTTAATTCTCAATTTTAATTCAAGGACAAATTAAAATTGTAATATATCCTGAAATGTTATCTATAGCAATGTTATTTATAGCATTTCTTGTTGTTATTTTCAACACTTGCTTGGTCAAGGCTTCAATCTTCTCCTTTGCAACTTTGAATTTTGGCCTGGAAATCCTTTCTCTGTAGGTGTAATGTTTAGCCATATTCTTATGAATTTCATTATCCCTTTTGGCCTCGACTAGGAGTTTCTCAAGCTGATCGTTTACCCTCTCGAGCCAATACTCCCAGTTCTCATTCATCATTTTGGAAAAATGTTCATTTAGGGTGAGCTAATTAGAAATTTTAGCCTCCTTTTGTCTCTCTAGTTCTGGAGATCTCTTCAGCCCTCTAGTCTTAGGTCTGATTTTTTGTTCTTATTCAGGTTCATGTTCACCATACCTATCATATGGCTAATCAGGCAATGCCTTGGCTTTCATTTCTTAACTTTTTTCCTTGATAAGCCAAATCTCCATGACATCATGCTTGGCTTGAAGCTACTGGTTTTCTTTCTCATAATATGAAATAATAAATTTAGACCTATCTAAGTTGGTCTGGATCTCCTTGATGTATGCATCTTTTTCCTTGATGGCTATGCTAATCTCCTCATTTTCATTATGTTCATCTAGGTAAACAAGGTCAAAATCTTGTTTTATCTCATGGAGGTCCTCCTCCTCCTGCTTGATCTCTACCTTTGTGTATCTACTTTGTTTGTGAATAAGGAAGGGCCCCTCCCACAATCCATCAAGCAAACACCTGCCTATGACCTCTTTGATAAGTATGTGGAAATATGCCCAAATCAGCCCTCCTAGGCTTGATGACCTCAACTTGCTTAGGTTGCTCAAGCTCACTGATCTAAGCTCTGCTAGGTGACTCAATGTGCTCATGAAATGGTGATGATGGTGCTGAGGTGGGTGAAAGAGATTTTGTGATGATGTATGAATTGTAGGGTGAGGTGGAGGAATGAATGTGGAAGGATGAGACGATGAAGGTGCTTCTTGGCCATGCTAAATTAGTGAGACAGTGAAAATCTCATTGGATATAAAGGCATCCCATGCAATGTTAAGCTGATCAAGGTGATGAAGGACTAGCATCTTGATGAGGGAGTGGTGAAATATACTTTTCATTTGATGATCATAATCTTTCTTCTGGGCAATGAACGACATCTTGTCAATGCTTTAGTAAATATAGTAGGGAATATTGAGCGTTTTGGCTCTTGTGAAATGCATGAGTAGATGGATATGATAGGAATAAAGCCTATAGAACCTTCCTTCAAAAGTGAATTAGCTCATGATGATTTTCATCATGGGAACATATATGTGAGGTAAGAAAAAGGAAACATCTTCTTTTTATCATTCTTGTACCTTGGTTTAAGATATGGCTCATAATAGATTTGATCCAATTCTCCTTTTTTAAACCATTTTCCCAAAAATTTGGGATCCTAGAGACAACTGATATGATAGCAGGAGATACAGTGAAGGTGATGCCAATAAGGGTTACTTGGTTGTCATGGAGGTTGGTGATGAATAATCTAGTCAACATAGGATAATATTGGATCCTTTGTACTTTCTCACAAAACTCAAAACAACCCACATGCTTAAAGCTTGTCACAGTGATGGGAGATGCCATGAGTTCTCTAGTCTTGGTTGGCTCATGTCTAATGATTCTCCCTCCTCTCTTAGATAGCTTCCTCTCATGTATTTCTTCCTCACTATGACTTTTGTTCTCTTCTTCAGCCAAGAGTTATTAGAGTCAAACCCTAAGGAGATGATGAAATGGAATGTAGGTGTAGAGAGTATGGAATGGTGTGAGGAAATTAAGGAGATGAAAATGGGGATGTGTGATATGAGGGAGGTAATGGGGGGTAGTTTTGAAATGTAGGAATGGTAGTGGGATGCTATAAAATGAAATTTAGGAATTGGATTATGTTAATAGGGTTTTGAATTTAGTAGGACCCCAAAACACAATGAAACACCATATAATTCAACTTTGGAGGAGAGGAGTGATAGGATTTTAACCTACTTGTTTGTTGGAGCATATTGGTGACACATTTTGAAGCTTGGAGATGATGTAGTGCTCTTTGGGAAATCTCTAGACATTTTCGGGAAAACGCGTAGCAATATGGTCAAACGTGCAACACTCTTAACAGGAACATGACACCCTTATGAAACACACAATGTTCTAAGGAAAATGCACAACACCAATTCAAAATGTGCCCTCTGGCCCTTTTTGCACAATTTCATTTAAGACTCAAAAATTCCCTTTTGCTAAGGATGCTTTTAGATTGTAGGAGTGTAAATGAATGTCGAATTTATGTCTTTGAGGGCTTTTATACTTGAATGGGTTTGATTTATTCATTGAAACCCCATTTTCTAATGTTTCATGTCACTTTTCGAAATTTCACACTAATTCTCTTTGACTTCTGACTTTTTCCTTTGTAGGTGGATGATGTTGGCAAGAGAGTTTGAGTGAACAACTTAGGAATAGTAACTTATTACATATAATGAACATAAAATTACATAAATAAATAAAAATATTACATTTCATTTTTTTGAAATAAAATTACAATCTGAAACCAAACCCATACTTTGGAATGAAAATTGGAGCTTGGGAAACCATAGTTACATGTTTTCAAATCCTCTTTGAATGAAAAAGGGATATTATTTCTTACACTCTCATGCTTTTTCTGGCCTTATGCAGTTAATGGTGTTTTATTGGACCTTGGAGGAATGAAACCTAGTGACCTAATGGGACCTTGAACAAATAGAATTTAGGTGGAGTTGACTGACATAAGACATGATGACATGAGCCTTTAAAATGAATGTATGCTTAGCAAGACACATGAAGGTGGGCCATCAAATATTGATTTTTTGAGAGGGGCTTTGGAGTTTGAACTTGGGCTACCATTAGTGAGTAAATTTTTACATGATGACCTAGGTGGAATGATAAAAATTTCAACATGGGACACTAATATGATGTAAAAGAGGAATTTTGATCATTGATGGCAGTATGAAAATACTGACTCTAACACATCCCATTCCAAATTAGATTCCAATTAGGGCAGAAAGAAGAAGGGCATGTCGAAGGTTAAATGTTTTCACCGTCACGAACCGGGACACTGTGCCAAAAAGTGTCTGCACAGAAAGGTTGGTAAGGAGCCCTAGAGAGGAGAAAAAGGTGAAGCCCTTGCTTCACAATTCGAGTTGGATTTCACCCTCATTTCTTGCATGGTGACATCGATGATGGGTAGTGTGTGGTACCTGGATAGTGGAGCCTCATTCTATATGACTGGTAACAAAGAGTTCTTTAGTGACTTAGAGGAGAAGGACCTCCAGATGCACATTCAAATGGGAGATGATAAGAGGTATAACGTGACTGACAATGGTACTATTACCTTTCATAGGGAGTTTGGTTCTCCTCTCACATTAAAAGATGTCATGTATGTTCCGAGTTTGAAGAAGAATTTGGTTTCAATTTCTACATTGGAGAACCATGACTATGATGTGTTATTTAGCAAGGGAAAGTTTTCCTTTTTCATGTAGCCTTAGGAGAGGTGAAGTAGATAGGGGTTCGAGTAAAGAACCTTTACAAATTAGATGTAGAAGATTGTGATGCTTTGAGGACAAAAGAAGAGAAGGTGCAAAGCCAAGACATCAGTGAGTTGTGGCATATAATACTGGGTCACTTGAACCACAGATCTTTTAATATCATGCAATAAATTTCTATAGGACTTCTCAAGAGTAAACTAGAGTAGAGAGACACATGCAAAGGGTGTACATTGGGGAAGTACACCAAAGCTTCCTTTCATGATAAATATAGTCGAGTGAAATCAATCCTTGATAGAGTTCACTCATATGTGTGTGGACCGTTCTTGACAACATCCATGGCTAAGAACATGAATTATGTAATATTTGTTGATGATTTTTCTCGTAAGTGTTATATTTTCTTGATGGATAAGAAATATTAGTCGTTCACTAAATTTTGTGAATTGAAATCACTTGTCATTATAGACACTGGAAGGAAATTTAAAGCTCTCAGAAGTGATAATAGTGGAGAACATGTGTCGAATGAATTCAAGAAATTCTATGAAGGAAATTAATAGCACCTCATAACTCATATCAGAATGGGTTGGCTGAAAGAAATAACAAAAATATTGTGGGAGCTGCACGGGCGATGTTACATGATTAGGGCCTAATATTGTACTTGTGGGCTGAAGCATGAAAAAGGTTGTTTATTTGCAAAACAGAAGCCCTCATCAAATTCTTGGGATGAGTACACCAAAAGAATATCTTTTAGGTAAGAAATTAGATGTGGCACATTTCGGGATATTTAGTTCATCAGTTTACTATCATGTTACCAAGGATGCACGAAAAAAGCTAGAGCCAACAGCTAAGTTGGGCATATTTTTGGGGTAAACTGATACACCTCACAACTATCGGGTGTATCTTCCATCCAACAGGATGAAAATAGTTCATAGAGATGTGAAGTTTGATGAAGAGAAATCCATGAGATGTTCCCTTGAGAGGGAGCTTTAGTTACATGCAAATGAGGACTTTTTAGCTACAAAGGAGGAACCTCAGGATGATGTGGAGCAGCCACATATAGAGGATAAGAGAGTGGAAGCACCCACTCAAGCAAATACTTATAGAGATGGAAGAAAGTGCACTAGATAGGCTAACAGATTGATGCATGATGCTAGAGAGAATGTGGGATCACCCATGTCATAGCATAGGTAGAGGAGGTCACCAGATTGGTACACTAGCTACATGGTTATGATGAGTGAGAGTGTAAAGGTTGAACCATCCTCATTTTAGGAAGAAATACAGTAACCAATATGGGTTGTTGCCATAGTTGAGGAGTATGACTCCATTATTATAAACATTGTTTAGGAAGTGGTCCCAAGACCAGCAGACAAGTTAGTGGTGAGTTATAAATTGCTTTAAAAGGTAAAGCAAGTAACATATGGCAGTATGGAGAAACACAAGGCCATAGTTGTGGCCATAGGGTTCTCTTAGGTGGAGGGAATTGATTATGATGAGACCTTTTCTCCAGTAGCATGGTACTCTTCAATAAGATCTATTCTAGCACTATTAGCACAGATGGTATGGAAGATACATAAGATGGATGTGAAGACATCATTCCTCAATGGTATGATTGAGAAATATGTGTATATTGAGCACTTTGAAGGATATGAGACATTCAACAGAGAGTATCACGTGTAGACTCAAGTAAGCATTGTATGGACTAATGCAAGCACCCTATGCTTGGTACACTAGGATTACTAGTTATTTCACTGGGTTGGGCTTCACCAAAAGTGAAGCAAATGTAAACCTTTACCATATTGTGGTTGAAGGTAAATTGTTGATTATAGAATTATATGTTGATGATTTGATTCTAATAGGTGATGAGAAGTTGATAAAATCTTGCAAAGAGGATATTGAAACAGAATTCGAGATGAAGGACTAGGAGCTCATGCATTACTTTCTTGGTATGGAAGTATGGCAAAGGGATGAATAACTCTTTGTCTCTTAGGGAAACTATGCCAACGAGATACTAAAGAAGTTTCACATGGAGAGAAACAAACTTATGGAGACTCCTCTAACAGGTAATTGGAGGAAGAAAGATGTTGCTTTAGGTGAAGTAATGCAGGAAGTAATGGAGGCTACTATGCCAACGAGATATTGAAGAAGTTGCACATGGAGAGCAGCAAACCCATGGAGACTCCTCTAGCGAGTAATTGGAGGAAGGAAGATGCTGCTTTAGGGAAGTAATGGAGGCTACTATTTATAGACATCTTGTGGGTTCACTTATGTATTTGGTGAACACATGACTAGACATGTGTTTTGTAGTTAACCAACTTAGTCAAGCAATGGTTATGCCAACAAAAATTTATTGGAAGGAAACTAAACATGTGTTGAGATACCTCAGAGGCACCACTCAGTTTGGTCTTTGGTATAGATAGAGAGATGGAGTGAAGCTTCAACGCTTCACAGATGTAGATTGGGCAGGGAGTCCATATGATTGGAAGAGCACATTAGGGGGGATCTGCAGTATTGGGTCAACAACATTTTCCTGGTACAGTAGGATCCATAGATCAGTTGCACTCAATTCAGAAGAAGCGAAGTACATAATTGCTAGTCAAGAAGCTTATGAGGCTATCTGGATGAGGAAGTTCCTTGTTGCATTATTTGGTCAACAGATGGATCATATAATGATTTATTGTGACACATAGAGTTGAATCAAACTCTCTGAGAATCTAATTTTTCATGATCGGTTTAAGCATATCAACATCTAGTATCACCATCTACGAGATTGTGTGCAGAGGAGAATCATGTTGTTGGAGTACATTCCTACAAAGGAGCAGGATGCAAATATTTTGACAAAGGCATTATCAAAATGTAAATTCGAGTTTCACAGAGGTAGGATCAAGGTAGTAGATAATCCCTTTCTTTTTGAGAGAAAGTGTTGAAAAAGCAACAATAAAATCCTAATTTAATTTTGTCCTCAATTAAATTAGGAATTAAATTGTAATTCCACATCTCATGACAACTTGTAATAATTAACTAAGTTAATTAGGAATTAAATTGTAATTCCACATCTCATGACAACTTGTAATACTTAACTAAGTTAATTTGACTTAGTTGGCTCATGTAGAGTGTCTCCTAATTTTAATGAGCCCTTGTTGATTTTTAATTATTTAATTATTTTTAATTGAGTTAAATTTAGTTAAACTAGTTCCAACTAATGGAGGAATTAATGGGAGATCCAAAAGTGGGGTGTAAGCTATAGTAGTGGGGTGTAACCTGTAGTGATCAACCAATAAAATGAAGATTCATTTGTAATTAAATCATGCATGTCAAATTAGAGAAAGACCCAGTTGAGATTGGAGTTCAGGGAAAGTGTACTATCAATTGTATAATCATCTAAATTGTACAGATGGTGCATGCAATCAGAGAAGGCTTATGAGGATTGTGCAATTCACAATTATGGAATTTCCCAATTAAATATGGCCTAATTCCCAAGGAAATGTGCAAGGAAATAAGAGCTTAGTAGGTAGCATAATTGGCTAAGTATTGGCTTAAGATTATCTGGGAAGCAGCGAGATAGATAGAATATGGCCTAATTCCCAAGGAAAGTGCACAAGGAAATAGCAGCTTGGTAGGTAGCATAATTGGCTAAGTGTTCGCTTAAGATTCTCTGGGAAGTAGCGACATAGATAGAGATAGTTCAGAGGCTTCTCGGGTTTGGGAAAAGCATAATTGGCTAAGTATTGGCTTAAGATTGTCTGGAAAGCAGCGACATAGATAGAGATAGTTCAGAGGCTTCTCAGGTTTGGGAAAAGCATTGTAATCTTCACATATTTTATGATTAATACAATATAAAGATAGAAAAGGGTTTTTAGGTGTGGCTTTTCCCAAAAAATCATTATGTCATGTGTGATTTAATTCTTTCTCTTATATGCTTCATGGTTTCATTGATCGTTTATTGTTTCTGTTGATGAGTAGAGTAGATTCATGTCAATTTTTTTTAGCAAGTTACGATATGTAGTTTGAATTTGTAAGGAATTTCTACATCTTGTGTGTACTATTAAACCACAACCACTATCATCATCATATGTGTGTCTCTTGTGTGTATTGTCGATGAGTAGAGTAGATTCAAGTCAATTTTTTTAGCATGTTACAATATGGAGTTTGAATCTGTAAGGAATTACTACATCTTGTGTGTACTATTAAACCACAACCACTATCAATCATATGTTTGTCTCTTGTGTGTATTATTAATTATTACATTATAAATACCACCACCATTGTCATTATAATGAGGCTTCTAGAATTTTAATTTAAGTATCAATAATTATCAAGTAGTTAGTCTCCTCACAGTATTGTAAGAAAGCAAATTTACAAGTTAAGAATCTCCAAGATAAATGGGAATGAATCTCCCCAATAAATAATCTTGTTACACTTTTTTAAACGTATATATGTTTAACTTAATAATAATAATAGAATCTTCATGAATAAGAATCGTTACATGTTTTTTAAATGTATATATTTTTAATTTATATATTAATTTATAATTTAATTAATAATTTAAAATATTTATCTTTTTAATTTATTTTGTGATTTTAAATCTTGGAAGTTAGTTATTATATGTAGTGTTGATGTTATCAATGATTATAGACATTCAATTATATTGGTCATATTTTGCTTAAACCACATAAAAATGGCTATGGTACTCATGCATCTTATAAGCATTCAAAGTTTACTTCAGATACCTTGCTAAATACATATAGACTAATAATTAATTACACTTATTCAAATTATATAAATCAAAAATAATATATAAGTTAAACAAATATACATTTAAAAAAACATGGAACGAATTCTTCTTAATCATGGAGATTTATTTCCACCACTTTATATGAACCTTGTTCATATAACATTATTTTTAATTAATCAATTTCAGTAAAAAAACAAAAGGGGCAATCTCAACCTTTGACCTTTGATTTGAGTATACTGCAAAGGATATTCTAAAATATTTCATATTCTATGGAGGTTAAATACTTACCATTCATTATTGATAATTAAATTCAAATTTTGTAATTAATATAAAATAGCCATGTCTATCAACATAATTACTTATATGTATCATATTCTAGGAATGTTAAATACATACCATTCATTATTGATAATTAATTTCAAATTTTGTAATTAATATAAAATAGACATGTCTATCAACATAACTACTTATGTGTATATATATGGAGCAGTATCCAGTAGATTTCTAGGTTACAAAAAAAATGTCAAATCATAATATGTTGTTTAAACTAGTTTGAGTGCACCCTCAAAAACCCCAATAATCAATTATATATAATATTAATTTTTTTTTTTTCTCGGTAAACTGTCTAAATTTCTATTATATGTACAAGTGGGAATTTACATGCAGAGTAGCTAGACTTAACAGTATTTCCATGGCCACCAGAGGTGCCATGGATGAAACAGACCAACCCAAAAGCTCCCACGCAGGGGTAGCATTCATCATGATTTCCTCTGAGAGGCCGACCGAGGCACAAAACTGATCCAAAATGACAAAATGACAGAACTGAGGCACAAAACTGATCCCACCCACGTAGGGGCTGTCTTCATTGACCTACTTGGGTCTGCTACTAACCGACGCAATGACATTAACCATGACTATAAAGACTAGACATATATCAGAAACAACATGAAACCAGAACGAGATCTAACCCGAACCAAAAAAGCAACAGTAAACAGATAACTGGACCTGAGTTGGGTGAGGTTAGCCACGGCTGGAGCACGCAGTGGAGGGTTACTCGTCCTCAGGAGGTTTCTCCTCCTCAATTGTGCACCACCCTTGCCCCTCAGGAATACCCTCCCACATGGCTGACCACTTGGCAGAGTCTGGAACCTTCGTTGACTGGGAGGTAGAGGGGTCGGCCATGACTGCCTTCCCTGAGGTCGTGGCCTCGCTTGGTGGAGGTGGCAAGGGATTTTCATGACCAGGGTTGTCCGGGGGAGGATCTTCCCCTCCTGGAGGTGTCCCCTCGCCCGCCTCTTCCGGGATTTGCGTGAAGAGCACAGAGACGTGCGCCCTAACTCCTTGAGTGTCCCCCGCCTTACCCAGGGTGAAGACCACAGAACCAAATGCCGGGAGGGCTAGCCCCTCCACGTTTGCCCCGCTGACTTCCAAGTATTGCTCAGCATGAAGTGGCGCGACCCTTGCCCGACGATGGCAGTAGCAACAGCAACAATGGTGGTGCTCCCTTTCTGCTCCTCCACGTCCACGACCCCGGCCCGAGCCCCAACCCGAACCCCTCCGACTGGGCTGCCGGTTGCGAAGCCTTGCCATGGACGGCTCGTCGCCCCAACTTCCCAAAGCCAGAAATTGTCGCCCCAACTTCCCAAACTCCACCACCACCTGCGAATTGTCTTGATGTTCCACTGTGGCCTTCCCCAGAGCTTCCCAGTTCTCCTCCTTTGCCTTTGAATTGGCCACCCTTGACTCAGACAGCGCCCTCCCGCCTGCAGAGTTCGCCTTTGAATCAGCCACCAATGCCTCAGACAGCACCCTCCCACCTTCAGAGTTCACCTCCCGAACCTATGAGATTGTTTCTCTGCTAACTGTGGCGCTACCGAAGTTCTGAGAGCCGACCGAGAGGGCAGCCTGTGATGGCGTGCTCCTCGACCAGCAACAGGCTTTCCTCCGCAGCGGGGCTCTCGGCACCAAAACACCAGCGTGACAGTGAGTTTCAGGAAACAATGGCCTATTGCAGTCCCCGGCCAGATATATAACGCCCCTCCAATGTTCTGAACGCCCTCCGAAATCCGCCATCCTGTCATCCATGTCTGCAATGAAAGCCCTGAGCTACCACTCCGCCATATTAATCCTTTGATGGCTGAGGTACTGGGGGAATTAATCCGCATGGTGCGTCACATGAGAGCCATGTGGCTCATCCCACCGAGCCCTGTTGTCACCCGCATCCGGGGTA
>APFE030025677.1:0-10761 GCA_000404065.3 Pinus taeda | reverse complement strand
TTATATTTCTGTCAATAGTTTTAGTCATCCGCCTATCACTACTGTTATCTACAAAGTATTCATTCATCCCATTTATCTATTTCTGGGAAACTGGTCCCATTACCCCCAGTCGGAGCCACTATCCCAAACGGAAAAGGAGTTGCACTAAGGTCCGAACCGGGTGGTTTCCCCCAATGTTGGTGCAGCGATTTTCGAGGCATCAACACACCCATTAATAGTGCACCCATTCAACCTATCGCAAGGAGTGCCTTGAACCCATTCACCACCTATCGCAAGGAGTACCTTAATAGTGCACCCATTCACCGTCAATCCAAAGCCGCAAAAAGTGCATCAATCATTAGCCACAAGAAATGCTTTAAGCTAAAGCCATATTACACTATTAAACAAAAAAACAAAAAAACTTAAAAAAATATACAGGCTCATAATAGTTTATAACAAAATTACTAAAATTATAGTAATAAAGGCAAAGGACATAACACCACCGAAACAAATTTCGGATGATAATAAATAATAAATAATAGAGTTTAAAATAAAATTATAGTAATAAAGGCAAAGGACGTAACAAAATTACTAAAATTATAGTAATAAAGGCAAAGGACATAACACCACCGAAAGAAATTTCGGATGATAATAAATAATAAATAATAGAGTTTAAAATAGTAGAATAATAAATCTAAAAATAAAGAACAAATTTTTCGAGACCATATATAACAGATTTTAAAAAGAGTAAAACAGTAAACGTAAAAATAAAGATCTCTGAATGAGCGCACAACACCAATGTATAATTTCTATTTCATAACAACAAATACATGTTTAAAATAAATATATGGAGGTAACCTGATTTTACGTGACCACCGTAATTTTAGGGTTTTCACACTCAAAATTTAATTAAAAACCAATATTAACTTATTAACCAGAAACGAAAATTAATTCTTAATTTTTAGAAACAAATAACTAAAAAACAAAATTAATTCATTAACTATTATTTAAACATATTGAGTTTACCTGTCTACCACAATTTTTAAATATAGATTTATTTTTGGTGTCCATCACAATTTTAGACTTTTCAGAGTCTTCATAACCACTAACTCAATTTTTAAATATAGATTTATTTTTGGTGTCCATCACAATTTTAGCCTTTTTAGAGTCTACATAACCACTAACTCTAGAACTAGATGCATTTAAACATAGATTGATTTTTTCACCTTTGTTTGGAAAATGAACCACATTAAATGCACCATAATTATTTAAATATAGATTGATTTTAGGTGCCCACCACAACTTAGACTCTTCATAACCACTCTATTTAAACTTGGAAATTTTTTCACCACATTAAATGCAGCACAATTATTTAAGCATGAAGATTTTCACCACATTAAATGCACCACATTGGTTTAAACATAGATTGATTTTAGGTGCCCACCACAACTTTAGCGTCCCATTCTACTATTTAAACATGGAGACTTTTTCACCACATTAAATGCACCACAATTATTTAAACATAGATTGATTTTAGGAGCCCACCACAACTTTAGACTCCCACTCTTTTCACCACATTAAATGCACCACAATTATTTAAACATAGATTGATTTTAGGTGCCCACCACAACTTTAGACTCCCACTCTGTGATTTAAAGAGATTTTTTCACCACATTAAATGCACCACAATTGTTTAAACATAGATTGATTTTAGGTGCCCACCACAACTTTAGCCTCCCAATCTACTATTTAAACATGAAGATTTTTTCACCACATTAAATGCACCACAATCATTTAAACATAGATTGATTTTAGGTTCCCACCACAATTTTAGACTCTTCTTTCACCACATTAAATGCACCACAGAGATTTTTTCACCACATTAAATGCACCACAATTTTTTAAACATAGATTGATTTTAGGTGCCCACCACAACTTTAGCCTCCCAATCTACTATTTAAACATGGAGATTTTTTCACCACATTAAATGCACCACAATCATTTAAACAGAGATTGAAGGTTCCCACCACAATTTTAGACTCTTCTTTCACCACATTAAATGCACCACAATTATTTAAACACGATTGATTTTAGGTGCCCTATTGATTTTAGGTGCCCACCACAACTTTAGACTCCCACTATGGTATTTAAACATGGAGATTTTTTCACCACATTAAATGCACCACAATTATTTAAGCATGGAGATTTTCACCACATTAAATGCACCACAATTATTTAAACATAGATTGATTTTAGGTGACCACCACAATTTTAGACTCTTCTTTCACCACATTAAATGCACCACAATTATTTAAACACAGATTGATTTTAGGTGCCCTATTGATTTTAGGTGCCCACCACAACTTTAGACTCCCACTATGCTATTTAAACATGGATATTTTTTCACCACATTAAATGCACCACAATTATTTAAAGGTGCCCACCACAACTTTAGCCTCCCAATCTACTATTTAAACATCACTCAAAATTTAATTAAAAACCAATATTAACTTATTAACCAAAAACTAAAATTAATTCTTAATTTTTGGAAACAAATAACTTAAAAACAAAATTAATTCATTAACTATTATTTAAACATATTGAGTTTAGGTGTCCACCACAATTTTTAAATATAGACCTAGTTTTGGTGTCCATCACAATTTTAGACTTTCAGAGTCTTCATAACCACTAACTCTAGAACCAGATGCATTTAAACATATATTGATTTTTTCACCTTCACTAACTCTAGAACCAGATGCATTTAAACATATATTGATTTTTTCACCTTTGTTTGGAAAATGAACCGCATTAAATGCACCATAATTATATTTAAACCGCATTAAATGCACCATAATTATTTAAATATAGATTGATTTTAGGTGCCCACCACAACTTTAGACTCTTCTTTAAACATAGATTGATTTTTCACAGATTGATTTTTCACCTTTGTTTGCAAAATGAACCACATTAAATGCACCATAATTATTTAAATATAGATTGATTTTAGGTGCCCACCACAACTTTAGACTCTTCTTTAAACATAGATTGATTTTTCACCTTTGTTTGGAAAATGAACCACATTAAATGCACCATAATTATTTAAATATAGATTGATTTTAGGTGCCCACCACAACTTTAAACTCTTCATAACCACTCTGCTATTTAAACGTGGAGATAGATTTTTTTACCACATTAAACGTGGAGATTTATTTTTTTCCACATAAACGTGGAGATTTAACATAGATTGATTTTAGGTGCCCACCACAACTTTAGACTCCCACACTTGTGATTTAAAGAGATTTTTTCACCACATTAAATGCACCACAATTATTTAAACATAGATTGATTTTAGGTGCCCACCACAACTTTAGACTCCCACACTTGTGATTTAAAGAGATTTTTTCACCAAATTAAATGCGATTTTTTCACCACATTAAATGCACCACAGTTGTTTAAACATAGATTGATTTTAGGTGCCCACCACAACTTAGCCTCCCAATCTAGTGATTTAAAGAGATTTTTTCACCAAATTAAATGCGATTTTTTCACCACATTAAATGCACCACAGTTGTTTAAACATAGATTGATTTTAGGTGCCCACCACAACTTAGCCTCCCAATCTACTATTTAAACATGGAGATTTTTTCACCAAATTAAATGCACCACAATTATTTAAACATAGATTGAGTTTAGGTTCCCACCACAATTTTAGACTCTTCTTTCACCACATTAAATGCACCACAATTATTTAAACATAGATTGATTTTAGGTGCCCACCACAACTTTAGACTCCCACACTTGTGATTTAAAGAGATTTTTTCACCACATTAAATGCACCACAATTATTTAAACATAGATTGATTTTAGGTGCCCACCACAACTTTAGACTCCCACACTTGTGATTTAAAGAGATTTTTTCACCACATTAAATGCAAATTTTTCACCACATTAAATGCACCACAATTATTTAAACATAGATTGATTTTGGGTGCCCACCACAACTTTAGACTCCCACACTTGTGATTTAAAGAGATTTTTTCACCACATTAAATGCGAATTTCACATTAAATGCACCACAGTTGTTTAAACATAGATTGATTTTAGGTGCCCACCACAACTTAGCCTCCCAATCTACTATTTAAACATGGAGATTTTTTCACCAAATTAAATGCACCACAATTATTTAAACATAGATTGAGTTTAGGTTCCCACCACAATTTTAGACTCTTCTTTCACCACATTAAATGCACCACAATTATTTAAACATAGATTGATTTTAGGTGCCCACCACAACTTTAGACTCCCACTTTGTTTAAACATGGAGATTTTTCACCACATTAAATGCACCACAATTATTTAAGCATGGAGATTTTCACCACATTAAATGCACCACAATTATTTAAACATAGATTGATTTTAAGTGCCCACCACAACTTTAGCCTCCCAATCTACTATTTAAACATGGAGATTTTTTCACCACATTAAATGCACCACAATTATTTAAACATAGATTGATTTTAGGTTCCCACCACAATTTTAGACTCTTGATTTTAGGTTCCCACCACAATTTTAGACTCTTCATAACCACTCTGCATAGATTGATATTTTCATCTCTACTATTTAAATATACATACTTCATAACAACATAGACATAGATTGATATTTTCATCTCTACTATTTAAATATAGATTTGTCTGGAAAATGAACCACATTAAATGCACCACAATTATTTAAACATAGATTGATTTTAGGTGCCTCTTCATAACCACTAACTCCATCTTTGCTATTTAAATATGACTGAATTTTTTGAACCACATTAAATGCACCACAATTATTTAAATATAGATTGATTTTAGGTGTCTCTTCATAACCACTAACTCTACCTTTGCTATTTAAATATGACTGATTTTTTGAACCACATTAAATGCACCACAATTATTTAAACATAGATTGATTTTAGGCGCCCACCACAATTTTAGATTCTAAAGATTCTTCATAACCACTAACCCACTACAATTTTAGATTCTAAAGATTCTTCATAACCACTAACCCACTACAATTTTAGATTCTACAGATTCTTCATAATCACTAACTCTAGAACCAAATACATCTTGTTAACCTTCGTCTAGAAAATAAACCACATTAAATAATGGAAAATAAACCCCGTTAAATTATTCAAATAATCCCAAATCTTAATAATGTGATTAATACAATATACAATCTCAATCTCATTATAAATCACAAAAATTTAAAATCTAACCAACTGACCTATATTTCAAACCTACATTAGGATAAGGGGGTTCATAATTTCATAACACTTCAATTTATTACTTAGGCTTGATTTTACAAAACCCTAAATTCGAACTCTCACCTTCTTTTATTTAAAAAAACAAACCTATAGATTATAAATCCTATAAGTTCTAACCCCACACAGGGAAAATTGTGGGGATGGTTACAATGCTGAAATCAAAACCATGTCTTATAAATGAAACAAAACTAACACCTATTTTTTGCAACTAAAGCTACCAATCTGTTCCACGCCAAATGTCACGACGCTGGTACAAGTAAGGGTTCCAGTGCCTTCTTAATAAATGCCGGCAAAGCAAATGCAGCTGCATGAATCTCTGAGTTATAGAACTTTAAAGGACCCCTCAACTTGGTTGCATCTGTCAGCTCTTCAATGGGATTCACAGGATTTTTGAAATCCACAGCTGGTCCTTCAGTTGAAGAAATCACAAATCCTATTATCCCACTAGGATATGTTGGAACAGAAGTCCATGCATAGTGAACAGACCCCTTGAAAGCCTGCCTGCATGCCGACACAATATCTTGAATAACATGGGTATGCAACCACAAACTTTCAGCCTGACTAATAGCTACACCTCCAGGTCTCAAAGCTCTGTCCACTAATTCATAAAATGGTTTTTCAAAAAGTTCCTCAGCAGGACCAACTGGATCAGAAGAATCTATAATAATTGCATCATAAGTTCCAGCTTCATTTTCCCTCAGAAAAGCAGCTCCATCACCAATATGGAGCTTGACACGTGGATCTTCATAACCTGCAGCAAGGTCTGGGAAAAATTGCTTAGATACATTTATGACCATTTCATCAATTTCACAAATATCAATTTGTTGCACTGAGCTATGGCGAGATACTTCTCTGAGAACTCCACCATCACCTCCTCCAATAACTAATACTTTTCTTGGAGATGGAATTGAACAAAGAGGGAGGTGAGTAATCATTTCTTGGTACGCACATTCATCTTTTTCAGTCAACTGAATTACTCCATCCAGCACAAGCACTTTGCCATAGGTTACAGACTCAAATACCAACACATCTTGATATTGTGACTTGCCCTCAAATAATATTTTCTCCACCTGCAGGGATTGTGCCTCTCCAGGCCATATAGGGTTGTTGTAATATTGCAAATTATCATCAGCCCCTTGTGACTTTCTGACTCGAACTTGGGAAAACCACCCCTTTATAACGGGCAAAATACACCCTCCGTGTAAGTCCCCGCCCCCTCTAGCCTTAGGGCACAAAAGTGACCTTTCTTCCTCAGTTGCTTCTGCAGCAGAAAGTGCCCTTTCTTCCTCAGTTGCTTCTGGAGGAGAAACGGTCTCATTTTCAACTTTTTCTTCTAATTTTATACGCTTCGCAGGAACTTCGAGGATTGCATCAGTATCCTCTTCTTCTGATTTCATACGCTTTGCAGGAACTTCGAGGACTGCATCAGTATCCTCTTCTTCTGATTTTATACTCTTCGCAGGAACTTCGAGGACTACATCAGTATCCTTCGATTCTGCCATTATCAATCTGGTCGCTAGGGTTTTGCCTCCACTATTTCAAGGATGTGAGCAAAATCACGAGATTCAACAAAAAGTTGATGTCGCAGTGCGCTGTTCCTGAGTAGCAGGCAAACGATATTGCTTGAAACGATCGTACAAAAAGCAAAGGAGGAGTTTCTTGCACCGTCTGAACACATTCGAAAGAGGAGAGGACTAAGGGGCACGACTGGCCTCACCCCCTTCATTCATCTATTTTTATGTAGAGAGATGAAAAAAGGTTTATCCAAAACCGACATAACTGTTCTAAAATCTTGAAATAACTTTAACGGCTTGATTTTCCAACTACCAACATAACAACTACTTGATAATTCATTTTTACGCCCATTTTATTATTTTTTAGTAACCACTTATTTGGTCAATTCGATTTAAATTAAAAAATTATCAATATGCATTAAATTAAAAAATTATCAATATACTCTTAATAGTAAACATATTATATTTTTATTTATGGAGACTTACTTATTATTAGTCTTTGTTAAGGCCGATTATCGCAATCTATTTTTCTGTTGAACCACTATTAAATTAGCATTGAACCAATTTAAGTTATTAATGTAAACTTTTGTATATATATATATATATATATATATATATATATATTCCAAAAAAAAAAATTTTCAAACATTTTGATTTGACCATAACTTTGAAGTTTTTATTGCAGCTTTGTGCCATGTGGACAGTCCCTTGATTTTTTTGCCATAATTTTTGGATGTAGTTGCAATATTTATGCCATGATTTTTAAATATTTATGTAATGATTTTTCATTATTAAGCTTCATAGGAAAGCCACCTAAAATTAAAATCTATGAAAACTAAAATAATGTATTTACCATTGGTGCCCACCATAATTTAAGCAAGTATTTGCATAAAAATATATATAGGAAAAAGATGGAAATAAATATACTTACCATGATGTTTTCTTCAACCCTTTAACATGTAGGAGTAAAAGTGTAAATGTGCAAACTTAGTAGTGGTGACTATAATAAAATAAAATAAAATAATTAAATTCATTTTCTATATTTTTTAAAAATTTGATTATTTTGTAATTTTTAAATCGATATTTAGTTATCGTGTATTTTTCAAACATTCATAATTATTTTATCCTATTGAATAATAAATGACTAAATAAATATTGTGAAAAACCATATATATTATTGATAAATAAAGAATTTGTAAAAAATAAAACCTTGATAAAGATAATGAAAATAAAAAGGGGAAAATGAATATGAAATTTTAGTAAAAAAAATTGTTACATATAATTGTTTGTACTGGTTTTCTCATGTTCGTTGATATCCTTCCACAACAACATGGATCTTCTTCCGTGTGATAACAACATCGCAACAACCAAAAAAACCATATCAAAATTAAATTAATTAACCTGATCCAATCTTGATGTAGTTGTTGGATACTTTAGATAGGAATTACGAAGCAAAGGTTTATAAGAGTTGTTAAAAACAATTCTATCACTACTAATGAATAGTCTTTTACATGAGGCTATTTCCATATATTATGACGAGTAGATTAACAAGACCCATCTTCTTCTTCCCACCCCTTTTCCAAAAATCATTGTGAAAGCAATGTAAGAATGTCATGGTCACAATGTAGATGTAGGTGCTTCTGCAAGTTATTTATCCTCATCTTCTTGGTAAGCTTTGGGTTCCCCTCAGCTTGTTCCTGTTACAAAAAATATTTTGGCTTTTAACAGAACCATTAGCGAGATTTTATGGATCCTTCCTAAGTTACCTATTACTTTGGAAGGTAAAATTGTGTATATTGATCTTATGGTAGTCGAAGGTCCCTTAGTTTTCAATTTTCTCCTTGGGTAAGACTATTTCTATGCCATGAAAGCTATCATATCAACACTCTTTCGCGTGATGTATTTTCCTCACAATGGAAACATTGTGACTATTGAACAACTTTCATTCGTTGATCTTGATTCGACTAATAGCCATCCGCCATCCATGGATGTTCCTTATTTGCAAGTGGTATCTACCGCACCAGGGGTTAATTATGTGGAAACCATTCCCATGTCTCTAGTTATCAATGCAAGTGAGCCCCTCACTATTTTCTTAACTTCTTATGACTTATATCTAGTAATTGGCATAGGTAACCTTAGGGGGGAATTTGAAAGGGATTTTCTTACCCCTTTTGATTCTCTTCACATGTATTCCTTCCAGGGAGCTATTCTTCCTTATGATGAAGATCTCTTGGAGGCTAATGGTCGAGAATTATCCTTGGCATGTGTTTCCTCCAAATGGAACCATGAATAATTCGTTATGAGCATGGTTCTTTTACTGTGTCAACCTCGTGAAAAAATTAAACATGGTTCCAAGAGGATAGGTCTTATACCATGTCAACCTTGCTAAAAAATGAAACAAGTTCTTATGAGGATAATTATTTTCATGTCAAGCTCATATAAACATGAAACAACCCATGAGGATGGTTATTTTACTGTGTTAAACTCATTAAAAAATGAAACAAATATTTGAGAGGATGCTTCTTTTATTGTGTTAACCTCGTTAAAAAAATGAAGCAATTGACTGTGAGGATGGTTCCCTTGTTATGTTAGCCTTGCTAAAAAATGAAACAAAATCTAAGCATAGTTATTTTCATTTCAAGCTCACATAAAAATGAAGCCACTTTAAGAAATTCATTAGTATAGTTCTATTTCAAACTCATTAAAAAATGAAACAAGTCCCTTTCTAAACCGAGTATTTTATGTGATTTTATCAATAAACCTTTATTTCATCTCCCTATATCGATTACTTAAACATATCAAACAAAGCTTGGGGGCATGTTCCCATTCTTGGGTACATTTTAATAATGTTTTTGTGTGCAACAAATTTTTGAGCATATTTTTACAATTTTCTATTACTTTTCCTATTTATCTTGTGTTAGGTTTGATTACCGATGCATTGAGAAAGTCAATGTAATATTCATCCATATATTGTACAAGATATACTTAAAATAGAAGTAGTAGCTTTCATTAGATAAATGTTTTTAAAAAATTGTGGATTTTACAAAAATGTAATCCAAGGACATGAGGCCCCGTGGCCTTTGTTCTTCGAGCATGCCAGTAAATCATCAAAAAACAAAAAATTATCCATCAAACCAGTGAATATGCATGATGATCATGGTATCATACAACAATGCAAGCTACTGATCATAGCAAGAGACTAATAGGTCTAGGAATCCCCATAGTGTACCTTTAATAAAAGAGAGGCGAGTCATCTATCCTGATATCCAACGTGTCCAGGGTCAACCTCTCAAGTTTGTGCTCTAACTCAGTTAATGCCTCTGTTGCATCCGGGTTTGCCATTATGGGAGCGACTGGCTGCTCACCACACCTATCATATCTGTGTAATCCTGTTGGTCTCACCGGGGAAACATCTGCATGATCATTTCAGAAAATTAGTTTTGGATGCCAAAAAATAACAAAAAATTCAAAAACAACCAAAGTGTGAACTTTTACCTAGATTTCCCCACTACATCCCAGCTAGGAGTGGCATATCTAGATCACCTGTGTAATCCATTTCTGTGTATGGAAAATTTTCAATCATGATGATTTGATTTTCCATCCACTTGAAGAAGTGAGGAGTATACTGAATCGTTGGTCCTTCACCACCTTTGTGGCATTCCATAAGTGTGACCCATTTCCACATGTGAGGGTCCCAAGGTCCTCATCTCTCTATAACTACATGTGGAGAAATAAGAGGGATCCAATCTAGAGAAAATGAGATGACAAAGGCACCATACCCAATTTTTTTGAGCTTTCCTATTCTGACTCTAGTTAGTTTCCCTTTCAGACTGGAAACTACAGCCTCACTCTAGTTGAATATAGTAGGTTGCAAACTCTCTACGACAGCTTGCATCTAAGTCTTTGTGAGAAAATGCAGAGTTGTGCTACCACATATACATGCAATAGTGAACCCGATAA
>APFE030025666.1:1913-80061 GCA_000404065.3 Pinus taeda | reverse complement strand
CATTAAGACGAATGATAATCTTAATGATAATACTCATAAACAGAAACAGGGGAGAATGAACAGCCGCTCGATATCTATATCTATAAATAAATTTATATAAAATAGGAGATTCTACCATACACCGGAAGAAAACAACCAGGAAGAGCGACAAAGAGACACATGAGGCGAAGAACAAGAGAAAAAAAATTAAAGGAAACCTAAGAAGACAGGGCGGGGATCCAACACCTACTTACCTTCCAGCCGACATCTCTGTTGAGATTGTTAGGCCTCTTTTCAATTTCTATAGCTTCCCTTAACTTACGATGTTGGAAAAGAGATACCTTGGCAATAACCTTGGCATCCTCCATACGGACATGATGTCTGGTCCTGTCCACATGCTCTGCTAAGGCTGAAGATTTAGTCCTTCCATGTCTCAGGTCAGCTGCATGCTCGCATATTCTTTGCCGGATGGAGCGCCCTGTTTCTCCTATATAGGGTGTCCCACATTAGCAAGGAATCAGATACACACCCTTCATGTCCATAGGGTTAACCGGATCTTTCACCGACCGAAGGGAATTACGAATGGTTTTGAGGGGCCTGAAGGTTGAGGGAATATCAAACCTTCTGAGGATTCGAGCAATCTTGTCTGTGGTCCCCTGGATATAGGGAAGATGGACACCTAGCTGGCGTTCCTTAGGTTCTTTCTTCTTAAGCGCATTCCTAGAGGCTGTAAGGAAAGCTTTCCGACCTAGGTGCCTACTATATCCGTTTTCCACAAAGACATCTAGGAGGTGGGATCTCTCTCTATCCAGGCTCTCCTTATCCGAAATCCTCAGGGCACGAGTGGCCAGGGTGTTTAGAACCCCCATCTTTTGAGCAGGAGGGAAATGGTGGGAATCGGCGTGAAGATATTGTTCCATGTGCGTTTTCTTGCGGAACACAGAGTGGGAGAGAGAGTCGTCCTCCTTCCTAGAGATAAGAATATCCAGAAAAGGGAGGCTGCCATTGACCTCTTTTTCCATGGTGAACTTAATAGCTGAGGACTGGCCATTAAGGTGATTGAAGAAATGGTCCAGCTCCTCATGGCCATAGGACCAAATGACATTAGTGTCATCTACATACCTTTTCCAAAGCTTCAGAGGGAGATGCGCTGAGGCTAGAGCTTTGGCCTCGAAATCCTCCATAAAAAGATTAGCCACAATCGGGGAGAGGGGGGAACCCATGGCAACACCGCAAGTCTGCTCAAAGAACTCACCTTCGAAACAGAAGAAAGTGGAAGTGAGACAAACCTCAACCAGATGAGCGGTATCTGGATCAGTTAGGCGATAGATCACTTCCAAGACCTCCTTTATAGGGATGCAACTGTACAAGGAGACCAATTATTTGATTTGATGTAGTTGTATGATTTTTACATTATTTAATTATTTAATGCATTCATGAGGTCATTATTAATACGAAGTTAGTTACTATTTATTCTTGGTTCTAAGTTTATTTAGTTTACTTTCATTTATATTCATAGTTTTATCTTTATCATTATTACTAAGTATTTATTTATTTATTTAGATATAGATATCTCTCCTATCTTTAAACTATTTTACATTATATTCTGATAAAATAATATATATATACATATATATATATATATATTTATATTATATATTATATTTATTATATATTAATATATATTATCGGAATAAACTAATTAAACTAAGTAATTAACAATCCTATAGATGTTCTTGGTAGGTATATTATTTTAATTAATAAATTAGATACAAATTAACTTAATTTTTAAAACATCCTTCATGATTATTAACACTTCGTTGACCTTAACAAGCTAATATACATAATTTATATGCATATTAATAAATAAATTAACAATGAGCAACTTAAGTCTTGAAACTTACCATTAAAATTATATATTTATCCTAATAATATTAGTACTCATTTACTTCTATCCTACAACCGATTACCTTTATTTTTTGACTAAGAATGGATATTATTAAATAAATCATTTATTTTATTTTATTTATATAATTTTAATAACATTTAGATTTTAATTATTCTGTCATGTACCATTTGTACCTAAGTTTACTTATTTTAGAGTAATATATTATTAATAGGATTATTAAAATTAAAATAATATTTAATTTATTAATATAATTTTGACCTTGACTTAGGGTCCAAAATAGCCGTTAATTAGCCGTTATGTAGCCGTTGGAGTCTCTGCACAGTCTATTTAGCATGCTAGGCCAGATATGTTTCTTCAACTTGTCCTGACGATGAACCACACTAGTTGGTTCGAAACGCGTCGACAAAGGTCTTTTTCATGTGATTTTATGCCGAAGCTCTTCTTATAAAATTGTTCATTATTTTTTCGCTCATTTTCACTGTGCCGAGTAACCACGCATTGCCCCATGGTAATTATATTCACTGCTTTTGTGCATTGTGAGTAGCAAGTACCTCCAATTGTAATTATGAACCATGCGCCTATTAACTAATCCTTGTGTTTATTGTGATTAGTCTTAACTTCAAATTATAATTATGTGTTATTCGAAATTTATTAACAAAAACATTTTTTATATAATTATTGGCTGAATTTTATTTAATTATGGATCACAAGAACTAAAATTTTAAAATATTAAATTATATACCAATTAATTTAATCTTTAATGTTTTTTATTAGATTTGAATAAAAGTCTTAATAAAAACTTAAACTCTAGACAAATTAATAATCTATATTTTACTATTTACATGATGACATTTTCCAATAATAATTATAATAATTATGAAATATGAATAATATTATATGTGTACACTATACTTAATAATTTAAAGATAATTTAAAGATACCATTTTTTGGATGTTTTTTATAATTTAAAAAAATCATAAGTTTCGGTAAATGAAAAAATATAAAAATAAATTTAATTCTCTCAAAATTTGTGGATGTTTAAATTATATAAATTAAGTATAATTTTCTCAATTTCTAATTAAACTTTACACCAAATAAACCCAAAAAATTTACTCCAAAATAATCCAAAAACCCATCATTAAACTATTGCTTATAAATAATAGTTGATATTAACTATTACTTATAAATAATAGTCGAGATTAACTATTGCTTATGAGCAGTGGTTAACATTCATTGTTAGTAGATATCTATTGGTAGTAGTTATATATATATATATATATATATATATTCAAAGTAGATTTCTCTCTTCATGCTTAATTCAAGGAAGAAGCATATAGTACAACATATTTGAAGATAATTCACATAAATTTGGATAACCATATATACATAGTGAATAAGACTTGAACCTAGGAGGAGAGGTTATCATTAAACCCTCTCAACCACCTCACATACACTCAATTGACTATATATATATAATCCCTCGAATACACTCAATTGACTATATATATAGATATATAATGAAGAGAATTTGTAGGTCTGTTATCTATCACCGAATGGAGCTGCCACTATACCCTTGAGCCTAATGCAACAACCCACATGTTTTGTTAAACAAGTAAACCATGAAGAGAATTGGTAGACTTGTCATGTATCGCTATATGGAACTGCCACTCTACTCTTGAGCCTAATGCAACAACCCACATGCTTTGTCCCTTATATTGATTGACAAACACCTTCCAATAAGACAAATCCACAATTCAACCTAACCCGATGAACTACCCTTTACATAAATCTCAATGACATTAACAGACATAGTAATGTGGGTTAGGACTACAACCACTTATAGATCTTATATGTGTAATGACATTTTCCAACAACAATTATGATAATTATGAAATGTGGATCATATATATATATATATATATATTAGATTTCCCTTTTCGTGCTTAATTCAAGGAAGAGGATAATTCACATAGATTTGTATAACCATACATACATAGTCAATAAGACAAAGGGAGCTAATCATTAAACCCTCTCAACCACCTCGGATATCCCTCAGATACACTCACTCAATTGACTATATAATATATTATATATTTATATATATAATATATATATAATCAAGAGAATTAGTAGACTTGTCATCTATCATTGAGTGGAGTTGTCATTGTACCCTTGAGTCTAATCCAACAACCCATATACTTTGTTAGACAAGTAAACCCACCTTGGGCATAACCCTTATATTAGTTGACAAACGCCTTCCAATAAGACAAGTCCGTAGTGATGAAATGAAATGAATGATTTTAATGGCATCCATGAGGCTAAGCAACCTAAGGGACCAAGAGAATAACAACCTTAACTCATCTTCATATTCCTTTCGATGTCAGATCTTCTGCTATGAGTCTTGACTAGAAGGCTAGCAATTTGATTGATCTTATCTTTGTCAAATAGATGGTGCACGTTGTCAAGATTTAGATTGTGTTCATACTGAATGTGGATATCCTTATACGTTGCACACTACATAACAAAGTGTCATTCCGTCTCCATCACACCCTTATCCCATGAACTAACCCATGAACTACATCGTAGTCTAAACACATTGCGTCTTTTCTTGGAATATCATAGAAATTCTGGCAAGATTTTGATAAAATCTGGCAGGGAATTTTGTAAATCCAGGTTATAGCTGTCAAACTTCAAGATCTTGGGTGCCTCAAAGGTTTTTGATGGCGTTGAATCCATTTCCCCCATCAAAAAAATGATTCAAGCATGTCTACTACAAGATTTTTTGAATTTTTTTTGCCCAGATTGCGATCACTTTTGACCATCTAAGCAATTCCTTCGCCTCAGTATCCTTCTTCATGAACTACTACCATTACATAACCATTAATGCCATTAACAAGCATAGTAATGTGGGGAACTACCCTGTGCGCTGGGTAGCATTGAACGACAAGCCTTATTTATTATGCTATCGAGCCATAAATGCACAGGGGCCGTATACGTCCATTGTTAAATCGAAACAAACACATTATTTAGCGATAAACATATATTGCCCCACACATTTATGGTTCGCAGGGATCGTATATATCCACTATTGGATCGAAACAAATACATTATAAAGCAATAAACATATACATGTCCACTCTTGAATCGAAACAAATACATCATCCAGCCATAAACATATACTGCCCCACACATTTATAGCTTGATAACATAACAAATAAAACTTACCATTTTAAACTCCAATGTTACCCTACCGTTATGTGACCGTTAACAACGGGTAATGAACTACCATTACATAACCGTTAATGACATTAACGAGCATAGTAATGTGGGTTAGGACTACCCTGTGCGCTGGCTAGTATTGAACTCCAATTGTCCTTGCATGGCCGTTATGTGACCGTTAACAACGGGTAGTGATAGAAGAGCTGGACTCCAATTATATTCATCTAAATAATAACCGTTGAACATTGTACCATTTAAGCGATCGGATCTCAAATATCGTTGCCATTTCCAGTTCAGAACAACCTATCACAAATTCTCGACTTCACGCGCAAGGAATTCGCCTCTGTATTTGTATTCATTTATCGCCCCCCTTTCTTCACTTCACTGAGGCTGATAACAGGCTTCCATTCGGGTAACTTACAATCAATTTGGAAGTATCCCGTTACTGCAAGTTTGCTTTAAATCACTGTCAAAATGTCCCCAGGCAACAGAAATTTTCTTTGTAAACAGAGCGGAGGAAGCAGTGTCTCGGGCGGCCTGTGCAGTGATTTATATGCTCCCAATAATCGTTCCGATATTGATGTGACTAAATTAGAAAACCCATCGAAATCTGCGAGGCTCCGGAGAATCTATGATGCTGTGGATGAAAATGGTGACGAGAAGCTCACGATTCAGGAGATCAGTGGCTTCCTAAAGAAGCTCGGAATGCAAATGTCGGATCAAGATGTGGAATCCATCGTTCGTCCCCTCTCCAGCAGCGAGGATGGAAGCCTCAAATTCGACCAATTCATTTCATTACACGAATCGTTGTGCCACAGCATTGGATTAAGTGCTGAGGATGAGGAGGCGGGCCAATCAGCTGATGATCTGATGGAAGCGTTCAGAGTATTTGATAAGAACAGGGATGGGTACATCTCTTCTGCGGAACTGCAACAGATTCTTCACAGTCTGGGATTGGGTGAGGGCAGAGACTTGGGTAACTGTGAAAAAATGATCTGCAAATTTGATTTGGACTCCAATGGGCTTCTGGATTTCTATGAGTTCAAGAATATGATGAAGTATAAAGATTAGCTTATTATATATACCAAAGAGCCCTGCAAATATGATCAAACCAAGCGGAACGCCATTAGAATTCGCAGAGCATGATGGGGTTTTCAGACATTGGCAGTGTAAAGTGCCTAGGATTATTGATTTTCATATTTATTTTTTCAAGTGATGTGCTTTCATCCCGGTGAATGAAAAGCAAATTTAAAAAAAAAAAAAAAACAGTTGGAAATATGATAATTGATATTAAATGAGTGTGGTTATATATGCTTATTATTGGATTAAATTTGGTTGAAAATTTGATAATGGGTATTAAATAAGTAGAGATGTATATGTTTATTATTGGATTTTGGCCAATTAAATTTTGTTGAAAATAATGGAGATGTATATATTTATTATTAGATTTTGGTAAGTCAATAATCCAACCTACAGTCTCACTCATCTAATGCTCATCAGCAAACTGTATAATGTTGCCAAATTGAGAATATATTAAGTCTCTAAATGAGTTAACGTTTACCCTAACATAAGGTGAGGAAGATCATTATACCGTACATTGTTCATTATGTTCATCGGTTGTGTGCACAGTAGGTGGTGATGACCTCCAACCATGTGCCCATTAACTACGGTTTGTGATCATTATGGACAGTGATGAATTCAAGTTGTCAGTTGTAATTGTGTTGTTTAATAATGATTACTGTGAGTATGGTGAATTTGAAAGATGTTTATATTTTTGAAGATGAATCTCAGTGGTAAGTTGTATTGCTAATTGTGTTGCTTAATAATGATTAAATTTTAAGGATGTTAAAATTTTTAAAATATTTTTAATTGTGTTGTTTAATAATGATTAAATTTTAAGGATGTTTAAATTTTTGAAGTAGTGGAATTATGGTAATTTATTTTCATTTTCAATTTTTTTAATCAAATTATTATTTTTTTTTGATAAAGATTAAACTTCACACAAATTATTTGATCTATATTTTATAGGTTACTTTTACTATTTATAATGACTTCTTCTATCAATAATTTCATAATGACGCCCTCCAAATAATCATGAAATGTTGATGTCAAGTGAGTGTAAGTCATGTGGTGGGAACCGTTTGTTGTCTTTGTCTCCCTATGACATGTTTCATTTCTCATAACCATAGGTAGATGTTATTTATGGATGTAGGTAGTACCAGATTGGTACAATGAACCACAAAAAAATTAAAAAACATGAAATATGGATAACATCATGCACCACATCATCTAAAGAGAAACTTTTTTATTTTTTTACCTAGAATTTAGAGATTATAATTTTAGGTGAGATGACAATATTTCATTATTAAAACTGTATTTTTAAATATAAAAACAACTTTACCTCCCTAGAAAATCTTTGAACACTCAAATTATACAAACTAAACAAATTCAAAACTATGATTTTGATTTAGGAACATCTTCTAGTTAAATTATTTTAATATTTTTAGGTCATTCTCTTTTACTAAAGGGAGTTCGTTTCCTTTAAGTTTTTATTTGTAATATTTTCTAAATACAATCTAGAAGGAATCTATATGCTATGTTTTATTTAGTTGTTAGAAGGTTAACAATAAATTGAATTTGTTAAGGTTGATTACTAGAGTTTTATTTTTTAATGTAATATAAGTATTTAAAAGGAAGAGAAATTATAAAGTTTGTCATGAGAGATTGGAGACCATGGATGATGCTTTTGGGTGAATGGAGGACTCACGCGACTAAGGGTTTGGTGGACTTGCAGGGGTTTTCTGCTTGAATACTAGAGAAGGTCGATTTGGTGGTACATCGCAACTATCGATTGGATGGAGCGGTGGTGGTTTTGTTGGAGGTTTTGGGCTTGCGGGATGTGTTGCAACGCTAGGCAGTTATGCGGCTTGTAAGCCTGGTGGCTACATACATGGTGGTTATAGTGGTGATGCAATTTTTGGTGGTCACAGAGGAGGGTTTGTTATGGGGGGTTTTGATGGGGCCATGGTGCCTCCTCTCTGTGAAGGATATGGGGGTGGGTGACACCCCTTTCTGGCAACTGATTTTGGTTTTTCCATTGCTACCTGTCCATAGTGCCCATGGGGGGTTTCCATGGTAGGCCTCGTTGGTGTGAGTGTGTTCTCAATTAGTTGTGGCCCAAAGGGACTTGCGGGCGTTGGTTGTGGTAGGAAAGGTCTCATCGGAGTGGTTGTTTATGGGAATGGACCTACAACGAAATTTCTTTTTGGCGCCAGGGGTTACATCTCTTATGGCCCCGACAATTTTGATCATGTATTTGAGATGTCAGCCATGCCTTTTTTCATGGTTTTGCTTGGAGGTTTCAGTGACTCTCTCGGGGCTCCTAGTGGGCTCCCAATTCCAATTTGGGTGGTAGAGGGGGGATTGACATTTCTGACGATGCACCTATGAGCGGATATGGAGTTGGTGGTGTTGAATTCTAGCCAATCTTGAATTTCCTTCTTTGGCGGGTTTAATGGGGGCACTTTCTAGCTATGGAGGAGGGAGCTTTGGCACATCTAGGAGACTGGGTCGAAGAGGTCCATAGCTAGTAATTTCTTACCCTGCTTGTTTGCGGTAGGCCTGTTGGAGCATCTCCAGGCTTTAGTTGGTCAGAGTATCTTTAGTTGTTGTTTATATTTTTCCCAGTCAGAGTATCCTTTAGTTTGTTTTTTGTTGGTCAGGTTATCTTCTGGAATTGACATTGTAATGAATGGTTGTCCATTGTAGGGCTATATTTGGTGTTCCCTACAAACTTCTTTGATGGACCTGCGTGCCTTATTACTTATTTTTTTCATAGTTTTTGGTGCCCTTGGGCTTGTTGTTTTAGGGTTCTTTATATGATGAATATTAGTCATATGTCATATGGGGATATACTGGCAAATATGCTATATGCATGTTATATGTAAACATCTTTTTATCTAATAGAAGGTTGTTGTTTTTTCTTTATTAAAAAAAGTTTGTCATGAGAAATGAGAGAATGGAGAGAAAGAATGAGCCCGAGGGAATCTATGTTTAATGTTGATTTTGTAATCCTCCTTTGATCGAATTAAAGGAATTGTTGTTATCAAACTTTCGTGTGATTCAATTAACGACTGGTAAATTTACTCTATGTGTAAAGAAGCTTGACCTCAGCTCTAAATATCCATTTGAAGATTCTCATATCATGTAAGATCCCAAATGTCAGAATTTTCAATGAATCTAACACACTGTAGTGTTGCTTTCAACAAGAAACAAGAACACAAAAGGGGTCTCGAAATGCAACCTTTTATTTATATTATTAACTAAAGAAACATGAGAGAAATTTTGAGGTCTAAAATGGTTCTCTTAAGGCATATTATAAAAAAAATAGTGGAAATAATAAAATAAAATTAGATTACAACATCAAATTTTAGAGGGAAAAATGAAAAACTACCTTTTCAACTCGTATTTTCAATTTATCTCCATACGATTTTACTCAAATTTCGAGTGGGAGCAAACATTGGATGAAAAATTTCATGTATTTCTCATTTTTCGTGTAGCAAGGTCCATCAAAAGTATGAAACATGGGTACTTCTTGGATGAGTAATTAAATTATGCATCCAATTAGTGCTCCCGCTAGAAATTTGAGTAAAATGGTGGGGCGATAAGTTGAAAAAAAAAAAATAATATATAATATATATATATATATATATATATATATTATATATATATATATATATATATATACATACTATTTTTTTTATTTTTTAAACTTTTTACTTTTTTACTCCAAAAAATGGTGAATCATCCCCCATCGTTGACATCATCATCGTGAATCCTATTAGTTCTTATATACTTGATTTTGGTTGTACATTTTTATTTTGAGGCCCATCTTAGACCTCAAAAACACTCTAATGATAGTACATGGTCATACAATAATATTAGGGCCCTTGCAATGGCATGCATGACTACTCATCAAATGAGAAAACAAAGACATTTAAGCAAAATTGTGGACCCTGAATGGATCCACCAGATAGATTACACCAGCGAGGTTTTTGTCTCGAGGATCAAACTAGAACTCGCCTCGCCAAGTTCTAAAAAATACACTGTTATGAACTTAAAATCATAACAATTCAATAAAATATTAAACTATTAAAATATTATTTAAATAAATAAATTATTAATGATAATCAATTAATTAGCAAATAATTAGTTAATTGAAGATACATCAGTCCCCCAGGGACATGTCTCTCTGATTAGGCATGGCCAGTCAACTCCTATTTAAGGAGCATCGCCTCAGCCTTGTAAGCATCATTCAAATTTTATCAATTAATAAATATATTACATTCAACAATCTGATGTATTATTACAGTCTACAACAATTTAGTAATTTAGTGCTAACAGTGGTATCAAAGCTTCGTTCGATTGGTAGAACCACGTCCCTGGTGGGCCATCGGCCCTGTGGGCCTTACACCCCAATTCGACTTTTCCCTGATGCTGCGTTGACCCTCACTAACCAACTTCTATGTTCTGCTACGTTCCTGCACCTTTGCGTATGCATCACGTCCCCTTCCACTCGTCTTCCCACTCGCTGCCACACAACCACACATCGTGCGTCCTCCTCTGCCATCACCCACCTTATTTCCCCATGTCTACAGCAGTAGCGAACTCACCATTTTAGCACACAAACAAATCAAGGACACGGGCTAGTGCGTGGTTGTGCTACGCTGTGGAGTAAAGGTTACAGACATCGTTAGCGTATTGACAGCGTGGCCATTGGTTGTCTCGACATTGCCGCATAAAAAGATGACTACGCCATCGGACGTGACCTCAGTTAACCATCGTGCATGTAGACAATCAAAGCGACCAATCCATTGGTAGAAAATGATTAAAATTTTCATAAAGTTTTTATTATAAACTTTATAATTATAAATTATTTTTATATATATATATATAATATATATATATATATATTATTTAACAAACAAAAAAAAAATTGGGTCAACGAGATAAAATGGTGGCCAACAACAATGACGATATGAAGAAGATTCAAGAGGACATCATCAAGATGAATATACGCCTAGATCATGTCGAGAAGTTAGTTAGTAAGCAGGACTAGATGGCCAATGATATCTTTTACTTAAAAAACTTGATGAGCCGACGCTTCGAAGAGACCTATTCACCTTCAGCTACACAAAATCCCAAAACTACGGAAGGGGAGACTTCTCTAGAGCATGAGTTCCAGAGGCGTGAGAAGCAACAAATACCCCAAATTCACTTCGAAGGAAGCCATTATTATACTCAATCTTCCAGAAGGAACCATCTTAAAATAAAAAATGAATTACCTAAGTATGATGGTAAGAACTTTAAAGGCACTGTCGTATGGGTAAATAAGATGGATGCAATTTTCTAGCAAACTCTCCGCTCAGCGAACAAGAAAGAGTCATGACTGCGTCCAACTACTTAGAAGTAGAAGCATATGTTGACATTATGATATAGGTGTTGTCCTTGATGGCAACTCACTCAGATGACAGATCACAGTGCAACAGGTCAATAGCAAAGAATTAATGATCAGACTACAAAGAATGAAGAAAAAGAGGTATACGTAGGTTCACCTTGACAAATGTGCGTATACACGTGGTTTAATAGAACAAAAATTGCATATAACACACACATGCACTTTCACAAGAGGGAAAGTGCGTACATGTTGGAAAACTAAGTTTTTGTTCCCAGGTATTTGGTACATGGTATTGGTCCAAGGTATTTGGTCTGAGGTATTGACCATAGGTATTTGGTCCAAGGTATTGGTCCTAAGTGGTTTTGGTCCATGGCATTGAGAAAGGCCTAAAACTATAAAAGGAGGAGAAGATCATTAGGCCAAGGTGTGCAAGTATTGAATATCTGATGAAGTGTGAGATCCAATATGGAGGTTATGGGTTTGTGATGCTTTGCTTGACCTGAACTAAGGATGCACCTATGTGGATGATGATGGATGATGGATCGGGATCTTAAGGCTTGGAATGTATTATCATTATGTAGTTTGATCATGGATAGACTAGATATGAATACTGACACATGTTTTATTCTGCAAATGTTATAGGTATGACTGAATTCTGAAATAGTTGTGAAGTTCTTTAAATTAGTATTTGTAGATTTGTACACGGGTTCGCTTTGGAAAAAGCGTGTATACGCACTGGTTCGGCTCATCAGAGTAGCGTATACATTATGAAATATGATATCTAAATTTGTTGTTGTTTCTAGTGGTTTTTGCGGAGTTCTGGATTCTGCTCTGTGTTCTGGTGATTGTGTTTTGATGACAAGCCTTCAGTGATTCAGTTATGGGTGATTCAGAGATTGATGATTGAGTATTCAATGATTGGTTAATGCAATGGTTGTATTGCAGTGGTGATTGATTTTGAGCTTCAATGTTGTTGATGGGTCCAGTATGAAAATTTGATGAAACGTGGCCTTCATATTATGGTGTTGTGTTCCAGGAGTATCCAATCTAAAAATTTATGAAACGTGGTCCCTGGAGGAAGAGGGAAGGTCGTAGCATTTTGTAGGCCAACGCCTACGTACTGATAAACATATTGGCCAGTACAAGAGCCAGGGGGTTGGAGCTCCCTTCCAGTAGCAACTGGAAAATGAGTGAAGGTTGGAGCCTTCAGTAGGTTAGCGTCTACATACTAGTAAACGGATTGGCTAGTACAAGAGCTAGGGGGTTGTAGCTCCCTTCCAGTAGAAGTTGGAGAATGAGAGAAGGTTGTATCCTTTTGTAGGTGGGTGCCTACGTATTGGTATGAATCTACACCAGTACAAGATTGTAAACAAGTTTTTCTTATATTAAAAAGAAGACAGCAACAGGTGGTTTTTGTCTTGCATTGGGTTTCCACCTTAAATCTTGGTGTTCATGTGTGTTTTTTATGTGTGATGGTCTGTTCTATTTTTACTACACCTGGTTACTGTTTATATGGTTAATGAAGTATCAATGCACTGATTAAAGATCAACACATGATGAATTAACTGAATCATAAGTTTACTGGATATACGCTAGTTTCCTTAAATACAGTTGCGTGTACACGCAAGTTCCCTTCACTGAAGTAGCGTATATGAATCTGATTATGGAAATGAAAAAGTTATTGATTTGCTAATACTGATTCAGCCCTCCCTCTTAGTATTCTTTCCAACAATTGGTTTCAGAGCAGGTCCTTTTGTAGAAGCTTGATCGCTTAAAGGAGATCCATAGAAACATTGGGAAATAAGCTAAAGAAGAAAGCACCTCAGAAGAAGAACACAACTCAAAGGAACAGTGACAACAGGAGAGACAATTGGCCATTAGGTGGAAGCAAGGATTCAGATTCTGAATCACCTCAGATTGAAGATGAACAAGCAAATGAAGCATCAGATAAAATTAGAAATCAACAAGATCTATTTAACAAAAGGGAGTGTGCCTTCAAAGAAGAAGTTACCTGATTAAAAGCTCAGCTGGAGGAAGAAACAAAGTAAGGAAGCAACTGCAGGATGAAGTGATATAATTAAGAAATGAAATAAATGATAAGAATTACTATGTAGCTAAGATCCTCTCTCTAAAAGAAGATCTTGAAAATAAGCAGAATGAAGAACTACCTCAAGTGGATGAAGAACAAGAAAATGATATTCTCAAGCTAAGGCAACAAGTGGAAGAAGGAATAAATAATGAAGAAATCTTGAAGAAGCAATATCTAGAAAGGGAAGAACAACATCAGTTTGAGGTAAATATCTTAAAAGGTAAATTAGAAGAAAAGGATAAACTTTTACGATTTCAAGACAGTGCTAAGGTTTTGGATAATATTCTTAGTAGTCAAAGGTCTCCTACCATCAAAACTGGTCTTGGTTTTCATGAATATGTTGAAGGTGAATCTAGCTCACAAGGTGAGGCAAGGAACTCTAATGCAAAATTTGAAATGCTCAACAAGGAGATGAGAGGTCAACCCCATCAACAGCCAAGGAAAGAAATTCTTCAAAGAAAATCTTTTACTCCTAACTATGGAAGTGATAGTCGGTTATTTCCAAAATCGAATAATGTTGAATGTTTTATATGTCATAATCTTGGACATGTTGCAACGAGATGCGGAAGTAGAATGGTTCAAAACCATCACTCAGAAATATCATCAGCTTCCAGGTACTTTAAGGGATATTGTTTTTCTTGCAATATGTTTGGTCACAAAACCATTGACTGCTATATAAGAAATATGAAACATGTAAGATGTTGTGCATGTAACAAGTTTAGACATATAGCAAAGGAATGCAGGAGAAAATTTCGGGCACCATACCAAAAGGAGAAAACATCATCACACTCGAAGATATGGAAGAAGAAGGAAGTACAGTCAGAAAAATGTGGCATGGCACAGTGTACAGACATGACAGACTCAGGAGAAGCTGAAAGTATGAAACTTCAATGTTCTAAATCTCATACGCAAGTTTCATGAAGACAAGTCACGTATATACGTGAGTTCGAAGCTGCACAGTCCCGTATATGTTGGTTTGAGGAAAAGCAATGGGACAAACTCAGGAAAAGGGGTCTGATATGGTTCAGTCAATTATCTGCTCTTTTAATGATGGTTACAATCTGCTGATGATGTGTGGAAATGTGTTGGTACTCATAAGGTGTTAAAAATTTGATGTATATCTAATTAATGATGATTCTTTGATGACTCTCACCGATATTTTGCAATGATCAGATTTGACAATGAACTGTTGGCACAGGTTCAGGGGGAGCATATGTTTCGAATAATACATTTTTGGCATTATGTTAGAAGATCTTGGTACTTTAAGATGCTTATATTGCTTAATCCACATAGTTGTTTTGATTTAGGTGACTCTTTTACAGGCTGTTGATCTTGATGTTGCTCATGGTGTAGATCATAGATGGTGTATGATAGTTGTTGATGACTATCATGGTCTTGATTAGATCGGTTGTCCTTGTTATAAATGTCATGAATATCATTTGATGTAAAGGTCATTAAAAGACATAATTTATAACCCCACTTTACATGGGATGGATGATGTAACATTTATTGTTTTTGTCATGTGTAAACAATTAATATATTCCCACTTGGTTGAGTGGATAAGTCAAAGTTGGTGTATCCCCACTTGATTGAGAGATTGATATATGTATGAGCCATTGGTGATAGGAAGGTCATACTCACTTAGTTGATTTATAGAGTCATGTTATTCTTTTGAAAATATTGTTACAGACTCTGCATGTGCTCAGGGGGAGCATGGACAACATAATGCATATCAAAGGGGGAGGATATCTTGGTCTGCCCTTTGCCCTTGATTTCAAAGGGGGAGAGTGACTCAGTGTTGTTTTTGCCATCAAGTCCAAAGGGGGAGATTGTTGGCATTATGATATAGGTGTTGTCCTTGATGGAAACTCACTCAGATGACAAATCACAGTGAAACAGGTCTATAGCAATGAATTAATGATCAGACTACAAAGAATGAAGAAAAAGAGGTATATGCAGGTTCACCTTGACAAATGTGCGTATACACGTGGTTTAACAGAACAAAAATTGTGTATAACATACACACACACTTTCACAAGGGGGAAAGCACATACATGATGGAAAACTAAGTTTTTGGTCCAAGGTATTTTGTCCATGGTATTTTGATCCATGGTATTGGTCCAAGGTATTTGATCCGATGTATTGACCCTAGGTATTTGGTCCTAAGTGGTTTTTGTCCATGGTGTTGGGAAAGGCCTAAAACTATAAAAGGAGGAGAAGATCATTAGGCCAAGGTGTGCAAGTATTGAATATCTAATGAAGTGTGAGATCCAGTATGCAGGTTATGGGTTCGTGATGCTTTGCTTGATCTGAACTAAGGATGCACCTATGTGGATGATGATGGATGATGGATTGGGATCTTAAGGCTTGGAATGTATTATCATTATGTGGTTTGATCATGGATAGACTAGATCTAAATACTGACACATGTTGTATTATGCAAATGTTATGGGTATGACTGAATTCTGAAATAGATTTGAAGTTTTTTAAATTAGTATTTGTAGATTTGTACGCGGGTTCGCTTTGGCAAAAGTGCATATACACGTTGGTTTGGCTCATCAAAGTAGCGTATACATTATGAAATATGATATTTGAATTTGCAGTTGGTTCTAGCGGTTGTTGTGAGTTCTGGGTTCTGCTCTGTGTTTTGGTGATTGTGTTTTGATGACAGGCCTTCAGTGATTCAGTTATGGGTGATTCAGAGATTGATGATTAAGTATTCAATGATTGGTTAATGCAATGGTGATTGACTTTGAGCTTCAATGTTGTTGATGGGTCCAGTATGAAAATTTGATGAAACGTGGCCTTCATATTATGGTGTTGTGTTCCAGGAGTATCCAGTCTGAAAATTTATGAAACGTGGTCCCTGGAGGAAGAGAGAAGGTCATAGCCTTCTGTAGGCCGGCACCTATGTACTGGTAAACATATCAGCCAATACAACAACCAGTGGGTTGGAGCTCCATTCTAGTAGAAACTGGAAAACGAGTGAAGGTTGGAGCCTTCAATAAGCTGGCACCTATGTACTAGTAAACATATCAGCTAGTACAAGAGCTAGGGGGTTGTAGCTCCCTTCTAGTAGAAGCTGGAGAATGAGAGAAGGTTGTAGCCTTCTACATGTGGGTGCCTACGCATTGTTATGAGTCTACACTAGTACAAGATTGTAAACATGTTTTTCTTATATTAAAAATAGGACAACAACAGGTGGTTTTTGTCCCGCATCGGGTTTACAACTTAAATCTTGGTGTTCATGTGTGTTTCTTATATGTGATGGTCTGTTCTGTTTTTACTGCACTTGGTTTATTGTTTATATGGTTAATGAAGTATTGATGCACTGATTAAAGATCAACATATGATGAATTAACTGAATCATAACTTTGTTGGATATACGCTAGTTGCCTTAAATATAATTGTGTGTACACGCAAGTTCCCTTCACTGAAGTAGCGTGTATGAATATGATTATGGAAATGAAAAAGTTATTGATTTGCTAATACTGATTCCCCCCCCCCCCCTCTTAGTATTATTTCCAACAACGTACGATTGGCTTTTGTGGTGGTCATCTAAATGGACGGGTTGCTCGTTCAATTGGCAAAACTTTAGAAACTCTTTGTTAAAAAGGTTTCATGATGAGGAGGAGGATGATGTCTATGAGAGATTTTTTCACTTGAAGCAAAAAGGATCAATGAGTGAATACACTCACGAACGAGAAGTATTAGCATTAAGGCAGAGAGGGTTTTCAGATGAAGAGTTGCTAAAAATGTATCGTTGTGGCCTTAAAGATTACATTCGTGAAGAATTAAAATTGTGTAAACCCAAAACCATTGAGGAGGCCAGACACACAGCCATAATTATCGAGCAGAAATATAAGCTTCACAAAGGACCATATGCTAGTAATGATAGGACTAACAACTATTCCAAGGGGAAGGCAGGTAAACCCTCGTTATAAAATACTAGTAAGTACGTTCCAACACCATTTTGAAATGAAGGAAAACAAAAATCTAATGTCGAAAGGAAAAAGGATGGAAAATGCTGGAAGTGCAGAGACAAGTATTATGCATGACACAAGTGCGCAACACAAAAATTGTACAACTTTGAAGCTGAACAAGAAGAGGAATCTTTAGAAGACAATGTTGACGAAGAGGACAATGAAGAAAATGCAAACCTTAGTCCGGAATCAGAAGACGATATGCCACGAATTTCCATAGCAGCCATCACTGGGATAGCTCAACCACAGACCCTGAAACTTAAAGGTCACATCAAGAAGCAAAGTGTTATTGTTCTAGTGGACTCAGGGAGTACGCACAACTTTGTAGATGGCAATGTTGTAAAAAGACTGAACATCTTCTTTTACCTGGTAGTAGACTTAAAAGTTATGGTAGTAGATAGATAACGTATAGATGGAGTGGGCAAGTGCCATAAGGTTAAGTTGAAATTAAGCAACTATGCAATGGAGTCCAATTTTTATATGGTTCCCCTAAGAGGAGTAGATGTTTTTTTGGGGGTACAGTGGTTAAGAACACTAGGCACATGTTCAACAAATCACATAAAACAATTCATTAGATTCAAATGGGATGGAAGGAAATATCAGTTGTTCTGGTTTCAAGCACCACCAACACAAGTCATCTCCACTCAACATATGAAGATGCTTATTCACAAGGAGGCACCAGCATTTGTTGCACAATGTCAGCACTTGGAATTATTATTGACATAAGGGACTCATCAACCATCAAAGGTTTCATCCTTGATTGAGAAATACGAGAAGGTTTTCCAAGATCTACTAATGAAGTTACCCCCATAAAGGAAAATTGAACACATTATCAAAGTCAAACAAGACTCAACACCAGTTAATGTTAAGCCATATCATTATCCCCATCACCTAAAGATAGAAATAGAACGCTTAATACAAGACCTTCTGAAGCATGGAATCATTACAAAGAGTAGAAGTCCATACAATGCACCCTTAGTATTTGTTAGAAAGAAGGACAGATCTTTCCGATTATGTATAGATTACAGAGGCTTAAACAAAATTACTATTAAACATAAGTTTCCAATTCCTTTCATTGATGAAACGCTAGATGAATTACACGATGCAGAATATTTTTCCAAGTTAGATCTAAGATCAGGTTACTACCAAATACGAGTAAGGTTAGAAGACGTTGAAAAGACAACATTCAGGACTCATGAAGGGCATTGCGAGTTCAAGGTCATGCCATTTGGATTAACAAATGCACCAACCACCTTCCAAGAAACCATGAATGAGCTCTTTCACCCTTATCTTTGGAAGTTTGTATTAGTTTCCTTTGATGATATTCTAGTCTACAGTAAGACATGGAAAGAACATCTCAAACATCTAGAAGAAGTGTTGTCTATTTTGGAAAAGAACCAGTTTTACACCAAGCTATCAAAATGTATGTTTGGGTAGAAGGAAGTTGAATACCTAAGACATATTATATCGAGGGAAGGAGTCCAAGTGGATCCCAACAAAATTAAGGAAATCAAAGAATGGCCCAAACCCAAGAACATGTCTAGCTTAGGAGATTTTCATGTTTAACAAGATATTATAGAGGATTTATAAAAAACTATGCACATCTAATAGCACCTTTGACCAATTTGTTAAAGAAAAATTCTTTTCAGTGGAATGATCAAGTAGACAGGTGTTTTGATAAATTGAAGGAAGTAATGTCAACCACACCAGTACTAGCAACTCCCGACTTTTCAAAACCATTCGTAGTAGAATGTGATGCTTCTGGTTTCGAAATTGGAGTTGTATTAATGAAGGACAACCACCCTATAGCATTTGAGAGAAGGAAGCTTATAAAATGAGAAGGCTTAAAATCAACATACCAAAAGGAGATGCTCACCATCATACACGCTTTGACGAAGAGGCATCAATATTTTCTTGGAAGTAAATTTCTATTCCGAACCGACCACAATAGTCTTCAGTTCTTACTTCAACAAAAGACATTATCGACAGAACAACAGAAGTGGATGGAGAAGTTGTCAACTTTCGATTTAGAAATATTACACAAGAAGGGAAAGGAGAGTGTCATAGTTGATGCATTCTCACATAAATATGACAATCACACAACATGTGCTGCCATGATAGTTGTTTCGGAATGGTTGGATGAAATATGAGCTGAATATGCCAAGGATAAGGATTGTGACTCCATGATTAACAATATTAGTTAGTAAACCAACTTCGAGTGGAAAATTGACATCTTATGGTACAAGGGTAGAATTTACCTAACACTCGCATCCAAATTTAAAGTGAAAATACTAAAGGAGTCTCACAATTCGCCAGCAGCTAGACATGTCAGATTCTACAAGACTTACTACAACATTCGACAATCATTCTATTGGAAGGGTATGAGCAAGGAAATTCATAAATATGTTGCAAAATGTGATATTTCTTAAAGAAACAAGAGTGAAAATGTTCCAACTCCAGGGTTGCTATGTCCACTACACACTCCAATCAGAGGAGGGAGGAGATTTCGATGGATTTTATTGAAGGACTACCTGCATCTGATGGAAAGGATAAAATATTTTTAGTATTCGTCAGGCTCACTAAATATGCCCACTTTATGGCTATTAAAAAGACTGACACAACTAAACAAATCGCTGATGTGTTTTGTAAAAATATTTACAAACTACACGGGTTTCCTAAGGTCATCGTCAACGATAGAGATGTAAGGTTTAAAGGGAAATTTTGGAAGGAATTCTTCCATCAAGTAGGAATATCCCTCAACATGAGTTCATCCTATCACCCCCAAACAGATGGGCAAACCAAAATCGTTAATAAATGCTTGGAAACATATCTTCGTTGTTTCGTTACAGACAAACAAAACAGATGGACACAATAGCTCCACTTGGCAGAATGGTGGTATAATATTGCGTACCACATGTCAGCTAAGATGACACCCTTCCAAGCCTTATATGGTTATGAGCCACCCAGGTGGAAGGACTTTTCACTCCTTGATTCTAGGGTACCATCAATTAAAGAACACTTAGGAGAAAGTCAAAGGATTGTCAACTTACTAAAAGAAAATCTAACCATGGCTCGTAATAGAATGAAACAACAAGACGACCAATGCCGCTATGAAAGAGAGTTTGAGGAGGGAGATTGGGTCTTTGTTAGACTCCAACCTTATAAGCAACTATCACTAAAACAACAAGGGAAGAATAAATTGTCACCTAAATATTATGGACCATATCAGATAATCAAGAAGATAAGTAGTGTAGCCTATGGGTTAAAGTTACCAGAAAACTACTGAATCCATAATACCTTTCACGTGTCAAGTCTCAAAAGAGTATTAGGGCAAAACCAAATAGCACAAAAAAAATACCAGAGACCGATGAAGAAGGATGAATAGTCCTTGAACCTGAAGGTATACTCGCTACTTGAGAAAAGGTTTTACGATCTAAAACAATAAAGCAATACCTCATCAAATGGAAGAGGTTATCATAGGAAGATTTGTCTTGGGAATCAAAACGTTTTGTGCATCAACACCCAGGCAATGTTATGAACTCAAAATCATAACAATTAAATAACATATTAAAATATTAAAATATTATTTAAATAAATAAATTATTAGTTATAATCAATTAATTAGCAAATAATTAGTTAATTGAAGAGACATCAGTCCCCAAGGGACATGTCTCTCTGATTAGGCATGGTCAGTCAACTCCTATTTAAGGAGCATCGCCTCAGCCTTGTAAGCATCATTCAAATTTTATTAATTAATAAATATATTACATTCAACAATCTCGTGTATGATTACAATCTACAACAATCTAGTAATTTAGTGCTAACATACACCTTGGGATAGTAAAACTCAAGATGATGCAAATCCCTAGCTCCTATCCCCTTTTATGGGCTTGATGGATTCTCTAAAAAACTTATTTTATTTTTTTTACCCAAAAAGCAAAGGCAAATACCATGGGCATATATCTTGGGAAAATACTATGATAAATACCATGGGCATATATCTTGGGAAAATACTACGATAAATACCATGGGCATATTCCATCCATTTTGACCATATCAAGAAAAGGGAATATTACAAATCCTCTCGCCCCAAGATTGCTTTCCCTCAAGCAATCGACATCAATCCATAGCAAACGAATTTGTATACTGATATGAAGATTGCATACAAACCATTGTGCTACCCTATGCTTCCCTACTAAACGGGCATGAATGGTTCCTTTGATACCTGGATCCCAAATAATCCTTCGACTAATCCTCCGATCAATAGATCCATTGGATCCCAATGCCACCTAAGTCTTGGGACCTGTGGGTTATGATACCACCTCATTCCTTCATCATTGTCTGTGCCTAAGGTCCCATGTTGTGATATGCCCTTGGCTAAGAGTATCCTCCTAAGAATCACCCCATCAATAGAGTACCAACTTATAATCTCTCGCCAATCCATCCCATGGGAAGGATGAATACCTGCACATGGAACAAATCAACTTTGTTGATGTTGTTCGATGCCCAACTCATGTCGCTCCACACAGTCACTCAACATGATCCATTTGGAGAACTCTACCTTGTTCTTCCCAATGTATAAAGGTGGGTTGGTAGTGTTGCAAGCCCTATCTATGCACTCATGTAGAGGGCTGCTCTGGAAATCCCAACTATACTCCTCTTGTTGCCTTGTGAGGGACTTGAGTCGTTCCTCACCACTAGACAGCTTAGCTGCTAATTTGGAACATACCCCTATGAGCTTCTCAATTTTCCTATTCTCTTGTAAGACAGTGGCTTGGAATTTCCAGCCTCTTTTCTTCAACATCATAAGATATGTCTTGGAATACTTGATCTTTTCCCGAAATTCCTCTGCCGGCAATTTGGGCACCGTGTTGAATGTCTTTGTATATGTCTGCACAGGATGCTCAATTATCACAACTCCAACTTGAACCTTTGACCGACTCTCTGGAAATGGCTCATTTTGCACACTATGTTTGTTATCCTCCCCCTTATTATCATGCTCATCATGTCAGTTCACTACTACTGGTTCCTCACTTAGGTCTTCCTAGATGTCTTACCCTTGGCCTTCTCCACCTGTGGAGACAATTTGTTGTTCATCTTCTTCGATTTTCGAAAATGGATGCATTGGTACATTGTTATCTAAACTTTATTGTCCATATTCTTTGTGGATGTCCCTTTGGAAATCCACAGACTTCATCTCTTGCTTCGTGTGGACACACCCAATCACCCCATTGATTGGAAGAATGTCGAACAAGATCAAGTTGTGAATACTTATAAGATTTGGATGGTTGCGCAAGGATAGGGCCTTTTGGACCTTGAAAATAATGTGTAGACTGCCTTTCCCCTCCTCTGCTCCTACATGACTAGTTGTTTGACTGATGAATTGATTTTGAGGCTCAACTTGTTGTGCACTTAGTCATTTTGCCCTTTAGTCGTGGTGTGTTGTCTATATGGCATCCTCGCACTTGCAAGTTAGTGGATCGGCCCACTATATGACCCAACACTACCGGAATCCCAACTTGAACTTCTACAAGTGCTCTGGGTGATACCCTTCACTTGATCTTTCAATGCAGCCAAATCACCAATGCCCTCATGCATTTCTCTCGACAGTGTTGACCCCCTGCCCAATCCTTCAACGCGACCAAATCACCACTCTATTGACGGTTTTGACAATTTGTTCGTCAGCCTGTGTAGTGAGTTATGCACACGACAATGGTGTTCCCTTGCTCTTATCTTGCACCCAAGGTGTTGTGATCACCACACAACCTCCCCTTTCTTGTTGCGACCCATCTTGACGCAAAGATCCGTAGTCTTGTTGAATGTCGTGGTCAACCCTTGGGTATGGGCCTATAACAAATGCAACCACATAATTTTTTTTAATTGTGAAATCCTCTGGCCAATATAGATCAAGATCCTTTCCTCAAATTGGAAGTGGAAAACTTTCAAAAGGGGCTAACTAGGGTGATATTAAATACCATGGAAGATGGAAATGCCCCCCTAGGGTGAGAATAAATCCCACTGAAGTTCCCAACGTAAAACCCGTAGGCTAGCAGGATGCACAGTTATGATACCATTGTAAGATTCCGAACATCAAAATTTTCAATGAATCTAGCACACACTATAGCGTTCTAATAAAAAGATTTAAACAAGAAACAAGAACACAAATGGGATATGGAAATGCAACCTTTTATTTATATTATTAACTGAAGAAAATATAAATGCTCATATAATAATATTAGAGCCCCTGCAGTGGCATGCATGAATGCTCATCAAATGAGAAAACAAAGACACTAAAGCAAAATCGTGGACCCTGGATGGATCCACTAGACATCTTACACCTACGAGGATCTCGTCCTGAGGATCAAACTAGAACTGGCCTCGCCAAGTTCTCAACAAGACACATTAGGATAGTAAAACTCAAAGTAATGCAAATGCCTAGCTCCTATCCCCTTTAGTAGGTTTGATAGATGATAAAGTGATGAATTACCTATTAAATGGTGTAATCAGTAAAGTTCTCATTTGATCCGTAACTAATTCAGAACACACCTTTTTTTGGAGTATATTTTTGACACTTTAAATTTTCTTATGTATCAAGTATGAACATTTTTTTTAAATGTTAGTGATTTTCATGTTGATTTTGAAAAGTGTTATTGTATCATCAACTTTTTTTTTTAGGGAGCTTACTTTTTACACTTTAAATTTTCTAATGTATTAAGTGTGGATAATTTTTTAAAATGTTGGTGATTTTCAAGCACATTTTAAAAACTATCAACATTTTTTTAAGGCATATTTTTCACACTAAATTTTTTGACATGCTGAGTATACACAATTTCTTTTAAATGTTGATTATTTAACAAATTTTCAAGTTGTCTTATTTCTCTTCTTGTTTTTTGTCCTAAGGTTTTCCAAACACGTTTTTTGCTTTTCTTTGCAATATATATTATATATATATTATATATAATATTATATATAATTTTGCAAAGTTAAAAATAATTAACAATAATTTTTGAGGTTAGAATTTTTTATAAATTTAATATCATTAGTAATCTTTAATAACATTAATAAGTGTCACTAAAAAATAATAATTTTTACACTCAAAAAAATACACATTTTGCAAATAGATATAATTAAAAAAAAAATCAAAACTTAAAATACATGTTAATAAAAGAATTTTATGAAAAAATGAATAAAGTTGTAAAATACAAATTTTATGAATTTTATATCAAAATGATGGGAAATTTGAAGTTTTTTTTAAAAAAAATTTGATTCAGATACAATTTTTCAGTTAAAATAACCAAACATGTTTAAAAAAATTAAACATTCAATTAATATTATTATATATATTAGATATATGAAATAAGAAGAAAATTTAAAAATAAAGAATACAACTAATTTAATAAAAATGACAGAGTAAAGCTAAAAAACATAGCATGGATGCATCATTGCCAGAGTTAGCTATTGAAAATTATGGCTGTAAATTATTAATAGGTGTAAAATATTATTAAAAATAAGTGGTACAAAGTTTTTTTATTAATATTTATATATTAGTTAAAAACTAGTTGTTAGGAATAAATAAATATAAAATATTTTATTTTAAAATTTTAATAGTTTTTAATATAGTGAGAGAGAATTGATATTATCAATTTATATAATATTATTGGCTAGGGTTTAACTTATTCCAAAAAAATAATATATAATCACGTTGAATTATATAAAACTAGAGTTATTGGTTAAGAATTGGAACTAGAAATATGTTAATAATTTATCATAATATATAAAATGAAAAAAGAGGTTACATCTTATTATTTAAATATGAAAAAGTTATTAGGCGTATACATATTTTAGTTATATTAACTAAGTTAATAATATTGCAAAAAATAAATGGTAGTGAAGGACTCAACATTTATATATATTCAAAAAGATCAATAGAGAGGAGAAACAAAATAATAACTAATATCTAGAGGGTTACAAAAATATGTATAATTTAAAAAGAGGTTGTTAAAAAATAATTACTATGATAAACAAATGAAGTTAAATAATCTTAATTAAAAAAATGGGGGCCTATAAATGATGAAAACAAAAGAAAATAATAGTAAAAAAATTTAAAATATAAAAATCAGATAGAAATAAAAGGAAAAAGGAGAAGAAAGGGAGGTAGAATCATGAAGAAAGAGGCGAAATCCAACTCTTACTCAATTTCCAACCATCACCCCTATTAAGATTTATGGCATGTCTCTCAATCTCAATCGCTTCCCTAAGCTTTCTATGGTGGAAGTGATCAACCCTAGCAATGACTTTGGATTCTTCAATGAAGACATGGTGTTTCAATTTCTCTGTATGTTTGGCTAGGGTTGATGAGCGGATGCGATTGTGTCTAATATCTGCAGCATGCTCATGGATTCTCTGTTTAATAGACCTACATGTTTCTCCAATATAGGGAATACCACAGGAGTAGGGAGCAAGGTAGACACTGTTCGTGTCCTTAGGGTCAATAGGGTCTTTAACAGATCTAAGAGAATTTTTAATGGTATAACGAAGAAGAGACATTAATCTTCCTCAGGATATGGGCAATCGTGTCCGTGGTTTCTTGGATATACGAGAGATGAACCTTAGAGAGAGGATTAGCACAAGCAGGTTTAACTCTTGGCACTTTGCAGGCCCTATGAAAGGCCTTGAGGGTTTGAAATCTGCTATACCCATTATTTTTTAAAACCTCAAGAAGATGAGATTTCTCTTGTTAAAGACCCTATTAACCCTATTTCAGGACATAATATTGAGTTTTTCCTATGGTTTGAATTTCCATTGATTTTGAGGCCATGAATTTTGGTCCATTCTTAGCAGTGTTATATTTAGCAAGGCACTGGACTTGTGGATGTCCAATATATACATTTTAGTGTCAAAAGATTAGCACTATAGGTGAGGACTATTACTCTATCTTCTCTTCAATTTTCTATCACTTTTATTTATTTTTTCTCTCTTTCCATCATCTATATTTTGCACTAGCAATATGAGGGCAATAGAGTTTCTTGATTGAGGAATTGAGAATTTTTTGTGGGCTCCTATGGCATATTTACTAGCATTTGCACCAGATGTTGCAAAGGAAACGCCGTAAGGCATAAATTCGAGAAGCATTGTGAGATATAAAGAATCATTGAAGATAAAAATTAGTAACAACAAAAAATGATGACAAGTGTGCACTGAGGGGAACTGGTTTCAGAGGGAAATGCCTTATGGCTTAAATATGAAGGATCAGTACTATCATATATATATGATTAGTGGCTTCAGATTAATTCAGTAATTGGTCAGTTCAATCCTAAGTAGGAAGAGGAAGAGTGCAGAAGGTTTTGTCAGACAAACATTGGCTTTTTTGTCAGAAAAGAATGACTTTTCTGGATATTTTTGAAGAATGAAATTTTTAAAAATTTAGATGACATTGATCAAGAACGCCTTAAGCCTTTTTCAGTGCATTTCTTTCTCTGGGTTTTAGCGTAGTGCATTTCTTTCTTTGGGTTTTGCACGCGGCACAGAAAGATCAAGGCGCTTGTTCCTGCTTGCAAGCTGTATCAATAATATGAAAAACTATTATAAAAACACATAAAAAGACACACCCCAACCAAAAACTATTATAAAAACACATAAAAAGACACACCCCAACCAATTTAATGGCAATCCCATTCAAGCAAGCATAAAGGAGTATATGGAAGGATACAAGTTGTTCAAGGCAATCCCATTCAAGCAAGCATAAAGGAGTATATGGAAGGATACAAGTTGTTCAAGGCAATCCCATTCAAGCAAGCATAAAGGAGTATATGGAAGGATACAAGTTGTTCAAGGGGGAAATAGCTTTGGAGATAGATAAACACATTCAAACATAACAAAGGTAACTCTTTGTTGAAGACAAACCAGTGCTACAGCAGCGCTTTCCATGTCGATGGCACTTATATTGAACCTGGTGTAGATGAAGTTTCTGTATGCTGCATTGTCCACAAACATATTTGCACTCAATCCTCTTTCCACTGGAACAACCTTGGGAGTATTTGGCAGACAAGTTGTTGAGTTCAAACACCTTTCTATCTTCAGACTCTAAATCAATACAATGGCAACTATTTCAGCATATTGCAGCCATTTTTACTGCATTGTAAAAAGACATAGGCGGTGAGTTGTCTTAATTTGAAATTAAGATAAATTTAATTGATAATAGCTTGAATACATAGAATTTCATACATGTATACATCTCATGAATGAAAGAACTGGTAAATACCTTAAGGCTCTTTGAAATCTGATAATAGTGCTCGTCCACGGGCACCCAAAAGGCATGTTGTCGGACCTCTGGGGTTCCATTTACTGGAAAAACTTCCTCTGGTTGATACCACGCTCTATTAAGGAGGTTACCTGTGCTCTGATCTCCACTTGATTCCAGAGAAAGTTCATTGTTCGGTCCATCTCCATATCTCTGAACCAAAAACATATGTATTCTGACTCATAAATTCAATCATAAGGTGGTTATATAACAACGTCTACTTATCAAGCCATAATACGATATGTCCAGATTTCACATAAATAAAGCAGAAACATTAACCTGCCAATTCCAGAGGCCAGTATGAGCCCAATGACGAGGAATTGTAACGTCTCCGATGTGCAGAGAAGGGTCGGCGTTCCCTGCAATTCCATAGTGGATGACTCCTTTCACTTTAAAGGAATTCAGCAGCAACTGTGTTGTTAATCCTAAATTCAGCTGCACAAAACAAAAAGTAATACGGTATATATGTGCAAAAAAGTAAAATTTCATAATGGGTTATAGCAATGGAGTCATACTAAACAAAAATCAATGGATTGATATCTTTAAAAGAAAACTATTGAGAACAACCATTGCCAATCCTGACATGACAATGATGACTCTTTGCATATGAATGCTTCCTATATGAAATCTTCGGCCTGCCAAAAAAAAAAGATTAAAGAAAACAAATAAACATATTGCTACTGTTCAAGATTTCTGAGCCTTTTCTTGATTTTAATATTCTTTATATGATAACCTGCAATATCCAGAGTACTGGAGAGATTGAAGGCTGAAGATTGAAGAAGATGATTCATCTCAAAGGCATTAGGAACAACTATGCCGAGATAGGGGCCACGTCTATTGAGGTCGTCGATGATTTCCTGAAGCTTTGGCGATGGAATTAGGGTTCCGACTGATGAGAAATGGACTATCAATGCCACCATGAATAGCCTCGGTCTACATTTCGTTTGGGAATCGAACCGGCGAACAGCGATGCCACGGCCAGATGCCAGATGCGCGGGAGGGATAATGAACCGAACACTTCGAATCAAAACCGAACACTTCGAATCAAACGGTGAATATTAATTCCATCGTCTAACAACGAAATCAATGGCGCAGGGAGGTACAGCGTGGCACTTGAGGGGAGTTCTTCCCAGAGGAACGCCTTACGGTGTAAATATCTTTAGAGGAAACTAACCATGGTATCCCTCTTACCTCTAGACCTAGTTCACACTCTACATGGAGGTCCCTTGATTTTTATTTTAGCCACCTTTATTATTCTTGGTTACATAGCCAACATGCCCTTCATTATAGTTTTGGTGCCCTTTTGCATTGAGTTGCAGTTACTATTTCCAACCCCCCATTGACTTTTGAGGGGTGTGACTCAGTGAAGAAAGGTGATTCTTCATGCATGAGAATTGGGAGGGTTTACTATTCTTAGCCTAAGAAGCACTCCACTTAAAAGAGTTGATTGATATATTTAATACTCCTCAAAAATAATCTTTTAGATACCTTTTAATTATGACTATGCATGTGCAGGCCTAAAGTCATTACATTTTTTTCATGCATAAGCTTAGTTTTGGGAGATTCTCTCCATGTGAAATTAAAAGGAAAAATCGACCATACACAAGTATACTTTCTCTTGCAGATGGATAATATGTAAAGAGGGAAAAGTTATGGAGTAGTTTCTTCATACAAATGGTATTTTTTGTCAAAAGATTAACACTATACCTGAGGACTATTATTCTTTCTTTTCTTCAATTTTCTATCACTTTTATTTCTTTTTTCTCTCTTTCCATCATCTATATTTTGCACTAGCAATATGAGGGCAACATGGTTTCTTGATTGAGGAATTGGGAATGAGAGCTAGAAATATAAGGGCAACAGAGTTTCTTGATTGAGGAATTGGGAATGAAATCTAGCAATATGAGGGCAACAAAGTTTCTTAGTTGAGGAATTGAGAATGAGAGCTTATTGAAGATTGTCAGGTAAACTTCATTTTTTTCATTATTGTTTTCTCGAGATAACATGATTGAATAATAACATCAAGTACTTGTGATAGTTAGATTCAATCTTTAACATCGTGATTATACATATCCCATCTTTGTAAAGAAGAAAATGTACATCATAACTTATCCAAAATCTTGATCACTAGTGTGTCCAAACCTGATATTGGAGAATTACTTTAATTTTGAATGCATCTTATACATTCTAAACATATACATATAAAATAGGCCTATTTAATTCACTTTAATTCAAATTATACAATAATATTCAATAAAATTTCCATCCAAACAGGAAAAAAAAATGTATATATACTTCTGCCTTAATTTGTGTGCACCATAAAGTATAAAAATACCAGAAAATACTAAAAAAAATTGCATTTAATTGTGCTGATAGTGATCAAATTGGCCTACATGATCTTTGTAATAAAATTCAACACTGGTTGCATGATCTATTAATAATCAACATTGTTTTCCATGAATTGAGTACTATTTTACAGAGTTTTTAGTTGCTTCTCTTTTACACTTTAATCACAGATAACAAATAGAACAACAATCTTTTAACGGTTTAAAGGCACTTTAATCATTTATTGAATTGTCTCTACAACATCCTTCTTACAAAATCAAAATATATGAATTTATTTCTCAATTAAGTTTTCAAACCTATTTGCACCTAGCCTCAATTCCCATCGCTGGGTCTATTATTGGCCATCATACGGCTCTAAGAAATTTTGGATCTTCCATTGTTCAAGAGCCGGTCTCACCGGCATGCCACAGTGTTCTTATCAACTTTAAATACCAAAGCCAGGCACAAAGTTCAATGTAACTGCTAAAGTAGGCTATGAAACAACCACAGCGAAATCTGTGGTTATTACAAGCATCATGAAATCTATTGATGACCTTTCCTTTAACATTGTACGGTCTCTGTCCATGTTGGTGTCACGTATCCTCTACCTGTTCATATCTTCAGTCTCTGCTTCCGCTGTAATGCCTTTCGTTAACGTATTAAATCGTTTAGCTCGTCGCTTATGGCAAATGTCTTTGGGGGTACTCTTATCTTTATGGTAGTTAACAAAGAAACCTATAAAAGACTTTTTTTTTTTTAACACATGATGAATCGGTAACTATCAAGCCTAATCTAGGGGAGACCCAGGATCAAATCTCATAACTGCCACTATAACACCAAAAATATAATTAACCACCTATAAATCGGGTATATAAAAAACTTATTTTAATCTAACTTACAAGAGAATTCGAAGGCTAACTTCATCACTTCAAGACTTTTGCGTTGCCCTTGTCCCTTTTATTTGATGAAGCCCTAACAAAATGGGTAATTTCACTAAAACTACACTAAAGGAAACAATTTTATTTTTTTCTTGGCTGAAGCAAGATTGCTCATTCCTAGAGCATCAAGACCTTGTTTTTTTTTTTTAATACTCTCAGTACTTAACAGATCGAGGGGTTAAGAAGGATCTCAACTTCTTCTTCTTTCTTTTTTATACTCTCAGTACTTAACAGATCGAGGGGTTAAGAAGGATCTTAATTTTTATTTATTTTTTTTATACTCTCAGTACTTAACAGATCGAGGGGTTAAGAAGGATCTCAAATTTCAATAAAAAAGGTGCACTAAATAACCAAAGAATATCACATTATATACATGATCAGATAAAATGAAAACTAAATTGATATACAAAAATGCTAAGTTAACAAACAGAGAAATTCAAAATAATTATTGCAATCTACTAATTTAGGAATTTTTTTTGAATTAATTAAAGTTAGAAACCTCGAAGACATACCACCAGGACAGCGGATTTTGCTGGCATCCTCCTATAATGTTACACTCCAAGCTTTGTATTGACATTATTGAAGAAGGTAATGGGCCTCAAAAATTTTCCAGATCAAGATCAAGACATGTCATACAGTAACAAACAAGCTATAAATCTGATATATCATGACTATAAAGCCTCCTTCGTGGCCAACAGTGTGCTAGCATTACTCACATCATAACAGAGCACAATCTTACTATAGAAATAACTCCCAGAAGGCCGAAGCCATATAAATTTGATAACAAACATAATTTTCGATGGCATGAAAGGCAATAGTAAAATCCTTATTGCAGAGATGGCACTTTGCTATGTAATGTACAATCGTCAATTAGCCACCAAATAAATATACAATAATTGCATGACTGTAGTAATGCATTCCTCTGCAGTTAACATTAGGTGGCTAAGCCGTTTTTCGGCCAAGAGTAACCACAAGTAGCATTCCAAAAGGTTACTTTGATGTGTATCACTCTTCTCAAGGATCTGCACGAGATGACATTCAAAAAGTCTATATATGGTCCACTGGCATCAAATGCAGGATGTTGAAAAGTCGGCAGGTTTCCGCAGAATTGTTTTAAGCTATTCAACTATAACATCACATATAATAGAATGCCGCCTTAAACAGATAAAATTAGCACATTCAATAATATATTTTAATATTCATGAATGAAGAACATTACACACATATTTATACAATCAATAGTTTCAAGATAGGAATTCTATATTGGACGTACACTAGTGTGGTTGAGAGATTCTCTCAACCACACACTAAACTAGGAGAAACTAAATTCTTATTATATAGGAACAAACTCCTCAAATGGAGAATTACAACCATAGACAAGTAGGAATTAATTATTTCCAACTCCCCCCTTAATGATTACTTGTCATAATAGTCAAATCCACCACCATCAGGCGAATTGCATGTACAAAACCTCCAAAAACATAGTCTGTCGCCCTCGGACAAATCCACAACTTCTCTGATCCCGCGGATCCCTTTGAAGGTGAATCCCTTTGAAGGTGAATTGGCGCGATCCTGAATGATAAACCCGCGCCCATTGGCGCGATTAATGGCCTAACAGACGCGCCAGTTGGCCTTCCTGGCGCTACTGTCAGCGCGAAAAATGCACCAATCCCCTTCTACTCAGAAAAAATCATCTGAGTCCGAGCGAGGTGTTACTGCAGTCCACCTGCTCCTACGAGCACAAAGCTCCTGTGTACACACAGCCGCAAAAGCAATCTGCCACCACCGGGCAAGTCCGATTTACCACCACCGGGCAAATCCTCCAACTTCAATATGCCACCACCGGGCAAAACACCGATCTGCTTCCACCGAGCAGATCACAGAGCTCTGATTCGCCACCACCGGGTAGGTCCGATCACGGAACCCCAATTCGCCACCACCGGGCAACTCCTGTAGCCACTAAGGCTCTATAGATGGTTTCTGGTTCACCACCAACTATCACATTACAGTGACACAAGATGGTTTCAGGCTGACCACAAACCATTACAAAGTGGTTTTAAGATCACCACGAACTTTCAAATGCCTTTACAAGGCTTACATTCCATACTTCAACATTTGGAGTTTCTCAGTACATACAATTACTATTACAACATACTAGGGAGTCTATTCCACAAACCACACTAACTCAAGCACATATCTATTTTGTTGTCCACCATAAACATTGTCGTTGCTCCTTTACCTCATCTGTGAGAGGTCCACTGATAAAGAAATCAGAACATAGGCACTCACAGCCCCACGAAGAGAACACAATTTTCCCTTCATAAACAGTTTTCAAGCATACTACCTCATGCTTGCTAACAATCTGCAAGATTATCTCGATCATCCTCCAATTTTTGACGTAACTGTCATGTCTTCTCATATCTGGTAAGAAATCATTCCTGCAAATAGATTTGTCTATTGTTGGAATGGCAAATTCCAACATAGATTTACACTGGTGACACTAGTTTGCCAAGCTAAATGTCACAACAATCTAATTCTTTTAACCAAATTTATATAAATGCATTTACATATTAAGTTGATCAGTCCTCAACATGAAACATAATAACCTATGAAGACAATTTATTTCATCAAAAGAGATATGTTGAGACTTTTAGTTTCATCTTTACCCAATATAAAAACATAATCACATCAAAGCACAAACCTCCATACACAGATGCTTCTCCGCAATCTTCATCGCGTCAACGGCGCTCCTGGACCTACCGCCGAACCGAAAAAGCCCACTATTGTTCCGAGGACTATCCTTTCATTGCGGGCCAAACTCGATGATATTCGGTTTTGTTGGATTGCCAAAGGAAATTCCCGGCTTTGAGCACATGATATTTAAGCATGTTGCCTTCCACAGGATCTACTATTTTCTCCGTTTTCGACTCAGCATTGTCCCCATCCAGAAAAATTCTTTCTGCTGAACCTAATGTAACGACAAGAGGAGTCCAAATGCAGCAACCATTACAACTACAAGCAGGCATTTCCGCCCGCCTCCGGCCATTCTTGATCAGATAAAGTCTAAATTTTCAAACTTCCAAGAAGCAAATTCTTCAGGGCTAAAATGAAGATTGCTTTACACGATTAGCTGGCTAATGAGCAAATTTTGTTCGAAGATATTTGCCCAAGGTTCCAGAATTTATAGTGATAAGAACAAATATAATAAATGCCCCGCGGCAAAACGAGTTGTTTACCAGAAATTTACAAAAACTTGGGTGGATAATAAAATGCAGGCAAGCTCAAGAAGAAAATGCCAGAAACGTACAAGAGAAAGGCTTCACAGTATAATTTAGCATTATTTAGGCCAGATTTGCCAAAACAGTGCTCAAATGCGATCAAATTCCGTCAAAGTTTCAGCATTCTCTTTCAAAAATGCTGGAGGTTACTCAAACTCTGCCAGATCTTTGTTATAAAGCAGGCGCAAAGTCGTTCGCCTCTAAATTGCTCACATTTAGATCAAAAGATCGAAAATTTCGTTCAAAATACTCGGACTAACTGACCCTAACTTCAGCAACAAACAAAAATAGAGCTTGAAATGCAGAAAGGATCTAGTGGAAAACCTCAAATCTGTGTTGCCTTTCATCAAAAGAGAGGCTGTATATATGCCTCCGAGAAGCCTTGACACGGTCTTCCGAGAGATCGTCAGGCTGCTCGGCCGCAGCAGCAAAGGCTACAGCTCCCTGATTCCATGTCGAAAAAAATGGTTTGAGTTCACCAACGCCTGCCCCCAAAACTGCACAGCAATGCCATATTCAATCCAAAGAAAATTAAACCAGCAACCCTCGAGATAGATTTACAGCCCATGTAAACACCATAATGGAGAGGCTTAACCTCGGACCAAAAATTCTTCCTCTTTTTCTGCAAAATCAGGGTTCTTATTTACAACAGGTAAGCCATGTGGATCTTCTGCCAGGAAGTTTTGTGTTCTTCGAACAACTGCCATTGCAAACTGCCTCCACAGATCCGAGGACAAGCAGGCACGTCATTGATATGCTACAGCCTCACGGTCTCCACCTCTGCTACTTCAGCGCTTGGCCTTCTAGCAAACTGCACAGTACGAATCCACCACACTGCCACTGCGCCAACCACAGCGCTAGTTACCAATGCCCTTTCGTCTTGTATCGATGGTGGACAAACTCAAAACTTAAAACAACATAAATACATTTTTATTTTCCTCAGCCCAGGAGGGGCCAAGCCCAACCACAGCGCTAGTTACCAATGCCCTTTCGTCTTGTATCGATGGTGGACAAACTCAAAACTTAAAACAACATAAATACATTTTTATTTTCCTCAGCGCAGGAGGGCTAGGACCTCACAGGCTCTAATACCAAGATAAAATTAGCACAATCAATAATATATTATAATATTCATGAATGAGGAAAATTACACACATATTTATACAATCAATAGTCTCAAGATAGGAATTCTATCTTGGAAGTACACTAGTGTGGTTGAGAGATTCTCTCAACCACACACTAAACTAGGAGAAAATAAATTCCTATTATATAGGAACAAACTCCTCAAATGGAGAATTACAACCATAGACAAGTAAGAATTAATTATTTCCAACTTAAACTTCTCTTTCAAATAACCTTTGTGAAGATAAAATGTTAAGTATAAACTAATCAATCCGCTACAATATCTCTAAGAGGCTCCAAAAATTTATGAGTTTGCAAATTTCTGTGCTTCCCATTGAGATGTGCCTGTAGTACAGAATTGATTGCCATCTATTATAGACTCCGGTATTGAGATGTGCCTGTAGTACAGAATTGATTGCCATCTATCATAGACTCCGGTAAAACGAGAGATAATGCTTTTTAAGGCACCATGATAGGGTGCTTAACAACAGCTTTTCACAGTAAGGGCTATGCCATTCAGTGCTGGGCTGAAAAATCAAAAGATAATAGCAGTTATGCCACCATGAAAACCTCTACATGGCAATGCATCTGTTTCGCAGGTCATGTAATTTGCATATTTCAGCTCTTCCAAAATGTGAACTGTTATCATTTACAGTGCTTTCTTGCATAGACACACAAAGATGCTTCATTCCCACGGTGTTATCATCAAATGATAAACAATACTCTGCCAACAAAATCAAGAAAACAGCTTAGGAAATGACGATATTATGAATTTGGCAAAATTATCAGTTAGGAATTCAATATGAGCAGCCCGACCAATAAAATTGTTCAACGTGGGGGCCTGAGAGGAAGTGTCAAAATTCACATCACCACGTATAAATGTACGATCAGGAGACAGAATTTGATTCAGAGAAATTTTCAACATGGCTGTATAAGATGGTCCTTTCCTCGAATCTCGCAACGCTGCTTGGCAGATTTCAATTCGGGCTGAATGGTAAGGTACATACCGGTCCTGATTATTCATAGATGCATTAACTTAGGATCAGTGTAACGCTTCGCCTGCAATATAATGAAAAGAAAGATAAGGCATAAAGCAAAGAGATGAGGATTTTCCCTGGAACCACCTGTGGTGAGGAGACAAATTATGTTTGGGAAGTTTTCAAGAGTTTTTTCCTTAAGCAAGTACATCAGAATAATTGGTTCAGTCTATGGACCAAGTAAGAAATTTAACATGAAAAATAGTTGCGACTTAATTTAGATTTCATAATATCACATTATGCCCAAGTATTCAAGGGGAACAAACTCATTTTGCAGTGAAACCTGGTTTAGCTTGAACAGAAATGAGTTTTGGATATCTGCTTCATCAGTAAACATTTTTTATGCAAGGAGATCCTTTGAGTTTTTTGAAAAGCCACAATCCAGAGTTGAAGAGAGCATTTGAACTGTACAAATACCCCAAATGAGGTCCAGAAATGGACAGGAAGGTGTACTGGTTACTCAAGCATGGTTTCATTGCAGCATCTGGAATTCCAAGAACCATCAGCTCATATTATATTTCCTTTTGTCAGCAAAAGCACAGTTCTAAAAAAATAAGAAGGGACGCGCCCTCTGTTGGAAAGAAATGTACATGTTAAAGCAGTTCTGATAATGATATTCCCAATTGAATGTCCGACAAAACTAGCCTGAAACTCCCATACTAGGCAATCTTTGAAGCTGAGCTGAATTTAATTTTCAAGAAAGCAGCAACTTCTTCTGGCAATCTTTGACCCAATTCTCGGAAATCACTTGCAGTTTTATCTTCATTCACTTCTTCTGGCAATCTTTAACCCAATTCTCGGAAATCACTTGCAGTTTTACCTTCATTCGCTTCTGACATAAGACACTCAGCCCCTGGATCAATCAAGAGCCATTGATTCCGCACAAGCCGTAAATCCAAATGATGACCCTGTCCAATGAAATTTGCAGCTTTAATAGTGGCAGTCCTACATGACACTCTCGCCAGAGAATACTACATTTAAGAAAAAAAAGTAGCATCATCATGGCCTTACAGTTCATCATTATGTTCAACATGCATGCACTGGAATATTCTGAAAATTTGAGGAAATTCTTGAAACCAGAACAAATTACAATTCTCCAAAGACACTCATGTATAAAGTCAATTTTTCTAGTTACAGCTTGTGAAATTCTTTGTTCCAATTTCACATGGCTTCTCACAGGCTACGCCGCTACGGGTCTCTACCAAGCATATACCCCAATGAAACTTATCTATGAAGTCTAGCTGCCTAGGTACAGCTTGTGAACTTGTTTGTTCCAGTTTTGAGTGGCTATGAGCAGAGACCGAGAATCGGATTCCACTAGGACAGAATTTGTCAGTTATTTTATATGCAGGAGTTCAAGACAAAGGAGCGTTTTCCTGCTACCAAGAGTGAATGAAATAAAGGAAAACAAGCCCTACATGCATTTGAACTTCTTGTGGACCCCTATCTCATTGCAAATAACATCAAGTGATATCTTTGCACTCAATGGTGTTTTATACATACATAGTTTAACTAAGAATCTCCTTTCAGTTTCAGTAATGACAGACCTAGGATGCATTGTTGAGTTTGATGATCACCAAGTCCTCATCCAAAAGAGATGCACAGAACCTTTGGCCAAAGGTGTTCAAGAGGGTGGCCTATACAAGGTGGAGGGAAATCTTGTGATTGCCCTAGTGCATCATAGTGATAACTTGTATGAGCTTTGGCACCAGAGTCTAGGTCATTTGCACTATGCAGCCTTGTCAATATTGAATGACACGAGTATTATAAAATTTCAAGGTTGAGAAGAAAGAAATGTGCAAGGGTTGTGCATTCGACAAGCATACCAAGGTTGTTTTTCCTAGCAGCAAGCATAGGTCAAGAGAGATTCTTAAGCTGAGAAATTTTCTATATACTTTATGATGGGCCAACAGCTTCAAAATAAGATAGGCATAACTGGCAACAGCAACCTGCCTTTCAGTCTACATGTCGGGACCAATCGATCCTCCACCTGCCACGAATGATAAGAGAGGAACAGAAAGAACCCTTAGATGTATGTGGAGCCATGATCTCAACTTCTTTATTAGGTAATAGTAATCATGTTTCAATATTGATGATACCTATAGGAAGTCCTTGATTTACTTCATGAAAAGCAAGCATAAGTTCCTGGAGAAGTTTCAAGAGTCTAAAGCTATCGCAAAAGTTAGACAAGAACGAAGATTGAAGTGTTGAGATTTAACAATGAAGCAGAGTATACCTCCAAGGAATTTGACACTTTTGCAGGAAAGCAAATACAAGAAGCAATTCACTATTCCCTACAACCTTCAACAGGAGGAGGTTGCTGAGAGGAAGAACAAGTCCATGAAAGAGAGAACTAGATCTATCATTCATGATCTAGATTCACCCATGTGTCTATACATAAAAACATGTCTTGCAGCTGTCTATATTATGAACAGGTGTCCAACAAAGCCTTGAGGGACAAGACACTGAAAGAGGCATTCACAGGTGAGAAGCCTTAAGTAGAACACTTTGATGTTTTTGATTCTCCTGCATATATTCATATTCTTGATGAAGATGGGACTAAGGTGGGACTTTCTAGCATAAAGAGTTGTTTTTTGGGTTAAAGTGAGAACTCTAAAGCTTAGAGTCTCTAGATCCCATTTCAGGAGAAGAGAGTTGTGAGCAGAGATGTCAAGTTTGACAAAGATGCATTGTCCTCCAAGTCTTTGGAACCTCCAATAGAGAATAATAAGGTAAAGGAACTTGTTGCTCCAAAGGTAGACCCACAAATCCCAAAGAAATCAGATCCATCTTAGCAAGCTTCTAACGGTGCAGCAGATGCCTCTTTATCCTCTAATTCATTCCATAATCCTAGGTGGTTTAGCAAGACATCACATGATACACAGGAGCAATTTGGAGCTCCTAAGACTTATTCTGGGTAACTAATCGACCTAAGTTGTTTTCGAATTTTGTGGTCATTGATGTCTTTAATCATTTTTTATGCAAAGCCTTCTAGTTTAGGAGAGGCAACAGGTCGACAAGTTTAATAGGATGCCATGATGTAGGAGGACAACTCCTCCATGGAGAATGATGTGTGATGTGTGGGAGATTGTTCCTAGACTAAAGGGGAGTTAGTGATTGACTCCAGATGGAAGTACAAGGTTAAGCATGCAGCAAATGGTAGCATAAGAAGTTCAAAGCTTGATTTTCGGCTAGAGGTTTCTCCAGGAGAGAGGAAGTGGAATATGATAAGACTTTTGCTCCTGTTGCCAGGTATACCTCCATCAAATTCATTGTCTTTAGCGTTAACCTTTGGTTGGCATTTACATCAATGGATGGAAAAAGAATGTTTTTTAATGATTTGATTGAGGTGTACATAAATCAAACAAAAGACTTTGAGATTCATGGGTTTGTAGGTTAAAGTAAAACCTTGGTTTAAAACAATGACCGAGTGCATGGTCCTCCAAAATCAATGAGTATTTTTTCGGATTGGGTTTCTCTGAAATAGATGCAAATCCCAATCTTTATTATTTGTTTGATGATTCTAATCAACTTGTTTTTGTCCTATTTGTGGATAATCTTATAGTTCAACAAGTTCAAATATATTGACATTTCTTGGGCCTTGAGGTGTGCCAAAGTCTAGGTGAGTTCTTCCTCTGAGATTCTAAAGACATTTCAGATGATGGGCTATAAGCCCACGACTACTACTTTTGTTGCAAATCTTAGGTCATTTGTTGATTTAGATTTAGATTTGATTGACCCATCTATGGAAAGGCAATTGATAGGTTCCTTTGACATGGCTCAACATTACAATGCACATGTACCCATGTGAACAATGGCTTGAACAAGCCAAACTTGAACATCTGTCTGAACCCTGAACCTTGCCTCCATAGCATCCAGGTACACTACTCGGGCTCTTCTGTCCAACTCGTTTGAAAGCATGCACATCGTTGTCTTCAATGTGGACAAACCAACAACATACTTGTGAATGATGTCTGCACTGATAGGCAAGTCTGGGCTGGTGGGGATGCACACCAACTCGTCGAAGTACGAGTCAAGCTCTTGTCAGACCTGCTTCTTTGTCTTCGCCTGGGTGAGAGTCCCAAGTGATGGAATCGCATGTGTGTGCACCACAACATCCATGTTCTTGAATAGTTGTGCATGGGAAGCCTGTATGCTAGTGATGAGTTGCGGTAGGTCCTCATAGTTCCAGATCTGACTCCAGATATGTGTTTGCAGCTCGACCATATTGGCCCTCATCATTTTTGGCAAGTGAAGCGGGGCTCCCTTGTACTTCATCGTCCATGCTTGCATGTTATCAACAACAGCATAAATGTTCTTCAAAATGCATGCTCTTCTTGCACATCGCTACTGCCATCCGTGGAGATGGATGATTACTTGGTGCATGGTACCAAACTTGGAGTACAATGCTCGCATAACTTTGTCTCTAGTATTTCTTTCTTCAGTTCATCTTGGGCGGACATTGTAACCAAGTCTCCTCCTTGCTTGGCCACCTGTAGTTCCTTCGCCATTCAATCATTCTCAACGATGAGGAAACGAACACTTGAGCTAGTGGCTTCAATATACACTCTCGTTGCATCGACCAAAGCAGCTGGATGCTTGTGCACATTGGTCACGATCACTCATTCTTCAACTTGCGTAGGGGATGTTTGGTCCTCCAGAGTCGGTACTCTCTGAGACTGCACAACTCTAAAATGAGATTCGTCAAAGGAGATGTTGTGCATCTTTGCTTCCGGCTGACGATGAAGGATCTTAGTGCCTCCTTGGTCATTTGAGACTTGCTCATCATCTGGATGCATTGAAGCGGGTGAGTTGACCTCTTTGTGGTGAGACATGAAGTTGGTGTCCTGTTCCAACTCATGTTGCTCCATGTCTACATCCAACTATTCAAGTGCTTGTTCTATCTCATGAGCAAAGTCTTTCCCCTACGATGGTTCACCCTGTTCGCCTAATGCCAGTTGTTCAGATGAATCAACTACTTGCACGGGCACTATTTCGTCTATCTGCACATGATGCAGCCGCTGTTGTGTCTGCTGTTGTTGCGCTTTCTTTTCCTGTTGGCGCAACTCTTGTTCTTTTCGGAGTTGCTCCCTTAGCTCATGCAACTCTTTTTCTGTTTCTTCCATTCTCTTCTTATCCCTCTGCCTTCGCGCGATTCGCTTGTTGCGTTGCTGCCTCTTTGCCTAAATAGCCATAGTTGCTTGTTCTACAAGTGGATCTGCTCGAAACTTGCAGCTTTGCTCCTCCTCCATGCGATCGACAATCTTCTTCTCCCCTTTGTCGCGCATAGGTATTCTTGGCTCTGCTGCCTCTGCTGCTGCTGCTACTGCTGGTCCTCTTCGTGACGCTGCTTCATGTTTCTTTGCTAACCACTCCATGGCGAAGTGGCCTGTTCATTGGGTCTGGAGGAATTGTAGCAATACCTCTATGAGTCTTCCTCAGGCCAATGAAATGCCCCAGGGATCTAGTTGAACTGAACTCTCGTGCAGTGATCCTTCACAATGCAATGTGGGTCATATGGGTTGAAGCTTTGGAGGTCGAACGGGTACTTCTTCATCTGTTCTGCTTCGACATCCGCTTGCTTGATACTCCAGATCTCATATAATCCAATCTGCAACGAAAGAGCAGGCCAAGGGACCTTCTTCTTCCGCTGCAGTCTAGCCGTCAACCCTACCGAGATGTGATACGCTACTTCCTGCATGACAAGTACGTCCAAGGCAAACTTTGGAAAAACATGTGGAGGCTTCTCCGCACTAAACATTCGGATGAAAGTGTTGGACAATGAGGCATACCAATCTGCAATGCCTAACAATGCCTCCATTGCTTCCTTTAACATGCAGGGTGGATCTTGTTCGAATATTAACCTATACACTGGGGTGACAAAATGGTCAGACAACCGTATGATTACTCCTCTGAAGCTGCATTCGGACAACAACTTGAAATACGTGTTCACAACACTCTCCGCCGATGACCATGCCCACTACAAACTAGGGAACTCATGTCGGGCACAAATTGCATCTAAGATGTAGGTGGACATGTAAATCTCTGCCTACATACCTTCTGGTGATTGTCAAGCTTTCGTGACTTGTTCCTTCAACTGATGAGCTAGTATGTCGGACTAGTTGCATGGTTTTCCTTCTCTAGCCAGTTGGTCCAATGCGATCACCCAATTTTGAGGAAAGGTTTCAGTGCTTGCTTGGCCACACAGTGGACATGTGAATATGAACAAGTATTGGTACGCCTTCCTCAATATTTTCTTTTTGTAGATCTGGATGGGTGTCATCCTAAAACGAGTTGGCTCCTTTATCCAATCCTTCAGAATGTCTCTGGAGTGAGATCTGTTGTTGGGAAAGTTGAATGGAGGGGTCATGATAGTCACAGGCTCTGACATCTAATACATCTCATCATAATCTCGTGCCCAGAAGGTTACAAGTTTCGTCCCACTGACACTGCTCAAGGTCATCATCTCGGGGTCAATGTGAGAGACGATCCAATTAATCATGTCTACGCATAGGAACGCAGGGTATCTACATGCAATCTAGTATAAGCCAAACTTGTGAATGTTCACATACACCTAACAGTCTTTGAAGTCTTCTCCAAAAGTGCTTGTGACTGTTTCATTAACCTCTTGCCACTTCAGTTTGATGTCTTTGTCTAGATACAACTTCGTATCTTCATAGATCGACAGACTAGAGGACATCTGCTTAGTTGCTGCTCCAACTGCAGTTCCATCAGTGTCCGAAGATCTTGTTCTATTGGAAGCCATTGAGACAGATGAACACCTCAAAGATTTGGAAACAAGCAACATGCATGGCAAGAAATATGCTAGCGAAAACAAAGAAAATCCGGGGAAGGACACAACACATACCTTGGGAACTGATGAGCAAGATTATGCAAATTTCACTAAGAGGCTGGGTGGTTAGCTGCCCGAACCGTGCAAAAGGAAGCTTGGGCTGTCTGGGAGGTAGGACTGGCCGCTGGATCTGCAAAATGCGCAATCCAGTCAGGCAGCCAGCTGCTGGGATTGCGTAATGTGCAATCCCAGTTGGGAAGCACTGCTGGCCCAGGGACAAATTTGCGCAATTTCTTGGGCCAAGCAGCCACTGTCCTCCAGAAATGCGCAAAGCAATCCTGGAGGCTAGCGCTGGGCAGGAATGCGCATTTCTAGATAGGAAGGTGAGCCTTCCTTCCCTAGATTGCACAATGCAACCTTGGTGAAAGCAGAGCCCGGGCCAAGGTTGGCTCGACTCGCTGATGGGCAACTAAAAGCAACTAAGACAGTAAATACATGGCGACACTAAGTGATAGTAGAAGTAATTGACACTGCATGCCAAACATGAATGCAAAACTTAAATTTTTGTATGTAACGTTTAGATATCATGTCGTAATGGCTTAATATTAACAAGAAAACTCTATTTTTCAATTTCAAATTCATTAAAGGTATTATGGGATTTGTGTATTGTGGTATTTTTATGGACGCATATATATTTTAATTACTTTTTATTTGTCGTAGTATCCTAGTCATAACACATCCATGCCATTCTAAAAATTTGGCATATCGGTATCTGTGTAGCAAAGGAGTATGTTGATCTCAAATTTAACCCGTTCTATATATCCATGCTTCCAACACCGGTGCTTTCAAAAACATGGGAGTCCCAAGGTTAACCATAAAGAATTAGACTGTATGTGTGCGTACACATACCAATCACAAATGGCACTGAAATCATATTGTAAAATTCCTTGATTCCACTTACAGACAAAATCCATGGAGGCATTAGAGTTGCAACTGGTAAAAAATTCCAGGTTTGAAAAGAGTAATAGAAAAATAGTTTATATTTACCGTTTAATTGGCAGATAAGGCAGAGACATTGTCACTTCGAGGTTCTAAATCCAAGCTACAATAACCTTTAACCTGCACTGTGAAATCCTCAGCACTGTGTCCTATTAGCAAAACAATGGAAAAAAAATAACAAGGATTCCGAAACAGTAAGCTTAGCTATTTATAGTGAAAAGCCCGCTTACACTTTCGCTTCGGAAGCAAAGGAGAAAAACAAAAGAATCAAAGAAGAAAAAGATGCCGCATGCCTCATTGGCTAGAATGGTCAAATATATCAAGACTACTCAAAGCTGAAATGTAAATCCTACATAATGTCCAACTAAGAAGAGAATAAATAGAATATAACCTATAATTCTACTTAAAATATAAACTCTTGTTCCTCGACTCCCAAGGTGAATGCTCCCGCCTTCACGGACTGTTTTAGTGATAAAGCTGTGGAATCATTAATGCCCAAAAGATACTGCAAGCAAGCAATCTTTTCTTCGGATGGATTGTTCTTAAGGTAGAGGGAGAAAAGATCAGAAACTTCTTCTGTTACTGATCATGATAATGGTTCAGCACGGACAACCTTATTGCACACCATTAAGTTATTAAGGCAGGAAACCTACAGAAACACACCACATCATTATGCTAGATAGCAGTTCAATCTCAAGAGGACATGAACTAAAAGTCGCTGCAATAAAAAATAAGACGTGAATATAAATAAAAACACAGGAGAGAGATGCCAGCCAAAACTACATAATCTCTAACAAGATGCAGAATTTTATTTCTTCCGATTTTCAACTTTAAATTAAGTGATTTGCACAACTTAGATCTTGGAATATGAGAGAAATCAAAATCATGTTCACGTCTGACAACATGAGATGTACAGAAAATTAGAAATATTAAATAAAACAAGAATAAGGAAAAATGAGAAGTGTTGTCCAGTTTGCTTACCACTCCAGATAGATTTCTCTGTCGCAGTAATGCTACAGCTTGTACCAGAGAATTTGATAATCTTTCTTTAGCAAGATCTTGAACAATTATCTTAGCTTTGTTGACATCAATTCCAAGATCTGCTGGAATTCTCTCATATACTTCTTCATTGAAATCCCCTGTCCCAGAAGAAAATATTTCATCAATAGTCTTCTTCAATAGGTTTTCCCGAACCTCTTTTGCGATCATGTTATCCAGATCCACATTCGCTTCTCTCAATTCCCTAATTTGACCGATTGTCATTTTCCCTTCGCTGATAGCTACCTCTATTGCACCTAATATCCTTGTTGTTGTTATACTTTCAATTACCTTCTGTGCTCACTCTGAAGGAAGCCTGACTTGTTTCTGAAGCTCATTCAGTTGTTCTATCCTTGCCTTTGAAAGCTGTCCATTTGCAAGAATCACTTGAGCTTGCTGTCTGAAAGCTTGTTCAGCTAAGCTTTTGTGCACATCAACAACTTCTTTAGAAGTAAAACCCAAGATTCCTCTCATCTGTCGCAGTCTTAAATACTCCCTGTTATCCTTCTTCGTCACAATCTGTGTCCCAAATGGCAATCCAGTAGTCTCACCTGAAATACAATATAGTAAGTACGTCCGGTATAGATCAGTTCTGTCCCTGAGTGAAAGATCATCCTTTAAAGTGATCTTAGATTGGGCTTCTTCCCCTAACTTGTCCTCAAGCTCCTTGCTAGGTTTTGTTTTCCTCCATGTCTGAAGTGACTCCCACTCATCCTCCTCATCTTATTTAGGCTCTTCCTTTGCTGGTTCAGGAGAGACAACGAGAGACTCCCACTTTATATCAGCAAGCAATTGTGTAACCACAAGATTATTGAAAATGATCATCTTCTTTAGCTCCCTTGCAGATTCTGTTCGACTCTCAGCTGTCCTTGCCCTCTTCACATAATTCACAAAAACTGACCGAACCTACAGGAAAATAAAGTCATGTAAACAGAAATATATTACAAAAAAATATTGCTCAACAACCATAGAATCCCTTCTCATGCACGTCATAAGACTACAAAAGCTAATTCCCAGGGAAAACCCATCCAACTAATGATGCACCCTATCTGAAACCAGCATTTCTGGAAGTCAAGAAAGGAGTAAAAGGAAGCAAAATTGTGAAGTCAAGACTCAAAATAATGTGGGTCATTGACAAGAACTACTCTTCTAGAATTGATATATGATAGGACTCTATTGGGATTACGAGTTAGAGTAAATACAAGTTAGCAATGACATACCGCCTTGCTTGTAATGGCCATGGCTGCCTCTTTCGTAAGGCGTAAACCTTGTGCAGCCTGATGTACTTTAGCTTTCATTTCAGAATCATATCCATCTATGCCAGCAGAAATAGCCTCGTCAACAAGCTGCACGAAAAGAGAAACATGGCATCCTTAACCCCAAAACATACCTTGGTACACAATACAACAATATACAACTCGTATCTAGTGAACAAAATTCAGTTGTCCATATCAGAGGCTACAGATTAAGAACCCATCTAATAAAACAGTTGAAATTATTAAAAGACAACTATATAATGCCCGAACATTTGAGGGCTCAATGACAAGGTCTGCCTGGAAATGTTTTGTGGTAATGTGTGCTGCAAATATCAAATGAGACTAAAGAGTAAATCAAGAACTTTGCTGTAGAACTTGAAAAATTATGGTTCATTTCTAAATTATAAGCGGATAAGGACGAGCTCATTTCCTACACCAGTTCATTTTTTCCTTTGAATATATTTATTATAAACTCCTTACCTCACAAGCAATAGCAGCAACCCCTTAGTACCTTAAGTGAGCAATCTTTATAAAGATAGTGATAATCTATAAGATACAGTATCACTGAGTAAGATTGCAATACCAAGGCCTTAAGAATCACCAAGTTTCGTAACAGTAAGTAACTATGTAACGATTACAGAAACTGTATGCAAGGACCAAAACAGAAAATGTCTAAAACAATGGAAACCCGATTACCACTGTTAGAAGAATAGATGACATAGTTTATCAATTTTGTCCTCTGTTCCATTGTCTGATTTTGACCTTATGGTCGTTACGAGAATTTTGAGGTAAAAAATGGACCTCAAAATAAAAAATGTAATATCAAAATCAACCTTAAAAGAACTAATAGGATTCAACATGATGATGTCAGCTATAAGGGTAGGTGCTTTTGGAGGGAAAGGAAGAAACTATTTTTTAGTCAATTTTTGACTTATCTCCTTATAAGTTTATTCAAATTTCAAGTGTAGAACTCATTGGATGTGAAATTAAATTCCACATCCAACAAGTGCCCACTATGCATACTGTTACTCACCAAAAGTGGGTGACCCCACAGGAGGATTTTTCTCCTAGATTTGCCTTTAGCTAGTAGACAATAGCTCCTAATAGCCACCAGTGTAGCCGATATATTGTGCCATTTGATCTCCGCTCCCTGAGCCAGTCATATGCCCCCTCACCCATCTGTTGAGAGCATATGTCTGAAGGTGGGTCATCCAATCCCAAAGGTGTGTTTCATTGTGCAAACCGGTGCTTATGCTTGTTTTTCCTTGGGCACTTTGGGATGGATTATTGGGTGACTTGGAAGGAGGAGGGGTTTTGACTGTAGTTTTGTTCCGTCACCTTAAATGGGGTGTTAATCCTCAATCTTAGTCTTGTGGAATCTTCCCTATTGGCTTATAGATTCAAGAAAGACACTACTTGGGAAGCCCCGATTTTGGTAGTGCAATCCCGTTTTCTCATTTCACATTTTTCACTCCCCTCCGCATATTACAAGTTTTATTTCATCAACTTCCCTCTCTGGGTCCACATGACCATTAGGTCCACAAGGCACTAGTACACTCCCTCCCCTTGGCAACATGTTTGGAATGAGCCTGGAAATGTTGCCCCGAAGGTTGATGCAGCTAAAAAAAAGGTTAAAAGCATATCAGGCCACAAGCAAGAAACAAAAGAAAAGAATATTATAAAATGCAAAAGTTGGGCGGGACATTGTGTTAACACATGGGCAAAGCCAAACATGAGCTCTACCCCTTCATTATGGCCATCACTTGGTTCCTAAGGCTCCATGAGTGCCCCCAGATCATAAAGGAATCCATACATGTCCTAATCCCTGGTAGGCGATGAACTGCCCCACCTTAAAGGGGTAATAACTGCTTATATCATACACTGCATGCCCTCATCTCTTGGAGCCCCAGGCAGCAACACAAGGAAAAAAAATCAAGAAAAGGCAAAAGACAAATGAAGAAGGGTGGAAAAACAAAGGCCAAGGTAACTCATGTATCCACGATTGCTCCCTCCTACATCTATACACCTAAATAAGTGGACATCCCTCATCATCACCATCCTTGAACCCATGGTATTTGGCCTTGAGACCCCTATGCCCCATCCATTCCATCATTATTCACACAGCTCCTATCAATTGAAGGATGTACCTTGGACATATCTTTCCCTTAAGGGTTGGGAACACCGAATAAGGTGGTTTATTAGCCACTCCTACCTAGGGAGGTAACACTATTACATGCTTAAAGCCCCAAATTTGAAGGGAACCGATTATGAAGCCTCATTTGTGCCCTTGATTGACAAGCTTGGCTCACTTAGATGCACTAATGAATTATTGTACCTGATGGTGAGAAGCACATTGGATCTTATATGCAATTGGTAGGTGGTTTCATTATGGGATGGGCAACTTAACTGGGGCCCAAGCCCACCAGAGGATCATATTGACATTTATAGGGGATCTGTCGAGAACCATGGGACTCCATCATGTGTTTGAGCATCATTTCATGCCATGGGCACCTTCAGCAGTTTGTTCATTGCACGACATTATTCGCTAGATGATGCACTTGGACTAGCATGACCTAGTCGGCTTAGCATGATCAAGGCAATTGATCCAAGGCAGATACTTTAGTTGCACTGGTTTGTTTGGTTCTTTGCATGCAATGGAAGATAGAGACAAATTTGATGCTCTCACATGGTGGGAAGCATATGGTGGCATGGAACTTTTGCTAAAATTGGAAAAAAAACGTTCTCTCGCAGGTTGTAAATACTTCTTCTGGAGAGAGGTGTTGGAACACCTACAACTTCATCCATAATGTGAGAAGAAACAAACTCGATGAAAACCAGGCAGAAAGCTTGGTTTATGTGCACTACAACTTGAGGTTGTTGAGTCATTATTGTGATCGGACTTATGAGGATACATCATATAAAACTTGGGCCTACACCCCAGAGGACGATAATTTGGAGGATGGCACTACACGTTTAGAAGAATTGGAGGCAGAACTTTTGAAAGATGATGAAGCAACAATAACCATGCCACCCACACCATCTAGTAGTGCTCGAGTTCCAACAATTGTTCCTTTGTTGTCGCCACCTCCATCTACATCCTCACGTGAAGGGCATGTGCCTTCTGGTTTTAGTCGCGTGGCTATGCGGGAGGAGACTCTTAGAAGACCACCACGACCTTCTCAAAAATTAGACATTTCTTATGGCAAGAGGCCCAAGAATTAGCAATGGATAATAGATTTACTTGTCTTTTCTAGGTTCTAGTAGTTTTATAATTATTGACTCTTTCATATTTATCATGATATTTTTTGTAAACAATATATGACAATTTAAGTTTGAAGTTTGAAGTTGAAAATTATAACTCATTGGTAATGAATTATGAATATGATGCTTCGTGAAAGTTGAAAATGAATTATGAATATGATGCTTTGTGAAAGTTGAAAATGAATTATGAATATGATGCTTCATGAAAGTTGAAAGTTGTTTCATTTCATTTTATAGCCTTTCATTTCATGTTAGAATTTTTATATAATTTTGGTGATCAATGATGATAAATGTTATGTATGGAATTTTGAAAGCTTGAAACTTTAAGATTGATGAATCATGAGACTCGATATGTTGTATGTTACTAACTTGTGGATGTGGTTGATGAAGAGTATAACTTCTAGATGATTGATGTTATATGGTTCAATATATGTTTTTATGCTTTTTATATCTAATTCATCATTCTACATGTTTTTGTTGACATATATGCATCAAAATGTATAAATATATATATTATATAAAAATTCACTCTCGATTCACTCCCGAACTGGGAGGTTTTGAAAATGTTGCTCCCTGTTTCGGCTCACGCTCCCTGCTTCTGCTCACACTCCCCGCTTTCACTCTTGCTCCCAAGTAACCTTGGTCTCACACTTAGCGGCAAGAATATGGCCAAAGAAATGTGGGATGGACTCGCAGCATTGTATTAGAATCCTTCCAAGAATCGGAAGTTGTTCCTAAAGGAGAAGCTGAGAACCACCAAGATGCAGAAGGGAGGAGTTACTCCATACCTTACTAGGATTCGAGATATCAGGAATGAGTTGTTTGCCGTAGGTGAGATGCCACAAGAAGTTGAATTGGTTCGTGTAACCATCAATGGTTTCTTTGAGGAGTGGACTACCTTCGTCCAAGGCACTATTGGACGAGATACTCTACCTAGATGGGATTGGATTGGATTGTTTGTGGTTAGATTTCACGTAGGAGGAGATGAAACTTGCTCTAGTCAAGAGTAGTCTCAGTGGCAGCAATAGAGGGTCAAAGATTATGAAGGAGGAGGAGAACGTAGCCCTTGCATCAAAGGGTAATGCAAAGAAAGGTCTCAGTCAAAGACAAGGCTCACAAGGAGGTGAGAAGAAGAAGAAGAAGAAGGACCTTTCGAAAGTCAAGTGCTTTAGGTGTGGTGAGTTTGATCACTAAAACACTCAGTGTCCTCAGAGGAAGAAGGACAAGAAGGAGAAGCAGGAGCAAGAAGCAGCATCAACAAAGATTGATCTGTTGTCCTCCAAGTTGGAGGAAGATTTCGCTTTGTATGCAGCTATACCTCGAGGACAGAGGTGGGGAGACATTGAGCTCTAGACTCCAAAGTTGCAAAAAGATAGGCAGGATCCCTTGAGGGTGCATCAGACAGGTGCTTCCCCATGGATCAATACCTTTTCTATAGGGGCCCACAATCTTTAGTGGCATATGGATCAATGTTAGATGGCGCAATAATTTCTTGAGGAATGGTTGTAGTACTAGTTGCAGTCAGATGCTGAGGAGCAAAATGCAATTGTAGTGTAGTTAGACTAAGTCGACAGTGCAAAGACTAGTAACAGCCTCATGAGAGTTGATTCAATATTCAGGATTCAAGATTTCAGTTGCAACAACAGCATGAGATCAATTGCAGTGCAGTGGTAGAGTTGGCAGCAATACAGGTTATACAATGCAGTGTCAACAACAGCACAAATGCAGGGTGATTCATCTCAGAGTAGCAGATGAATCAGAGTTGCGCAATGGTTGATGGACAATGGTAGAATGCTACAAATGTCAGTCATCAGTGGCGTGTATGGAGGATGTTATGGGAGAAAACACCTTCCTCGCTAAGAGGGAGTGTTAGTTATTATAGAATTAGATGGTGTTCTAGTCTCAAACTTTGTGGAGAGGCTAAAATACATGAGATTTCTAGAACCCAGAAATCGTTTTTGGAAATTCCGCCAAAAGACAACTCAATTAAATTAATTGATCGATAGTTAAAAAATGCCTAAGTTTAACTTAGGGAAATCGATTAATTAATAGGAATTAATGGAGAAAGGTGATAATTCTCTTGAAAATGGCATGGATCGACTTAGAGATGATCTCAGCCATTGATGAAGATTTAATCGTGGTTGTTGGTGATCTAACTAGAGATTATAAGAGGAGGTTGTTGGGGTTAGAGAAATAGACACTTGGAGGTCAAGTTCCTTGGAAGAGATCGAGTTTCTCAATTGCAGTGATTCAACAGAGAGCAGTTTGAGCCAAAGAGGGAACGCAAAAATAGTGAGGGGCAGAGACAGTGAGTCTAGAGGAAGTTTTCTAGTTCTGGAGAGAAGCTATAGGAGGGTCGAGTTTTCCTTAGTGTGTTTGTGCAAGGATGACGCAGACAACTTCAGAGGTAAAATTCGATTTAGCTGGAGTAAGGGTTGATTAAGTTGTTGGAGGCCGAGGGAATTTCTGGAGGGGCTATTGAATCATTCTCAGACGTTGAATTGGGCAGGATGGCTTGATCATAGTATCTTCCAGGCAGTGCGTCCGAGGGCATGCGCAACATCTGCACAAAACACTAACTCAAGGGTTCAGCAACCCAATTTGTGCCAGTATGTTGAGTTGGATCAGTGTTAGGTGAGGCAAGATTTGTCTCACTAATTTTTGCGGCTGGTTTATCTTGTAGAGGATTGCCAGTTTTGGGCGTCTAGTAGTACTTAGGATTTCACTATTGCATAATAATAAAACCCTCATCTACTACACAAGTTTTCTCGCAATGGGTTTTTCTGAGGACAATTGTCCAAAAATAATTGTGTCAAAATTTTATTGTGTGTGCATATTATTCTCAGTTTCCAGTTTATTTTCTGCAATGTTTTTAATGGTAAAAATTTCAGTTTTGATTTTATTTGTAATTTGTCGTAGCAAATAAACTGCTTAATAATAAATCAATTAGAAGAATAATTTCCAGTTGTTGCAATAATTGAAATTTTCACATCTCTCTCATCATGGCACTTAGAGGACTCAATGTGGCCCTCTGACGGCCCTTCATCATCATGACATCATCAATTCGGCCTGCGTATGGATGGCTAATTCATAATTTGTGATAGATACTTGGCTAGCTTGTGACCAAAGCTTGTTCTTAGCACATTATTTTATAATCTTGGGGGTGCATTAGGCTAATTTGATTTAGAGAGACTCATAAATATAAAAGAGTCTCATTTGTGAGAAATCATCATCATCACTTGGGATTTTCGACCCTCTTATGCAATTAATATTTTTTTCTCTTGGAATCTTTGGAGTATCTTAGATGCATTATAATATTTGGAACTGATTTTTTATCTTTTCTTGGAGCTACTTCTTGAATATGGATGGATATTGCATGACCATTTTGTATGTTATCTCGTTGATGAATCTTTCTTTGCAAATTGTCTAATGTAATTTTTGCAACTAGAGTAAATGCTATTGTGCCCTAATTTTGTGGAAGATCATTTTGAAAGTTATTTGGTTGGCTCTTGCATATGTTATTCATGGTATAGCATGCAATGAATGATCCTAGTGATGAAATGTCATTTTTCTTCACGAAACTCCATATTCTAATAATAGGTAATTGTTGAAAGGTGATAAATAGACCTCCTTGAAGACAAATATTGCTCATCTAACGCATCTAGGACTCCATAAAACCCAAGGGAGAAAGCACAGGACTAAGTCTTTTGGTGATCAACTTCTCTGTCTTCCTTCTTTTCTCCTCCCAAAATTTTTGGCCCCTTTCCTTGGATAGCTAGCTAGGGCATCAAGCGAAATCTTTGTGAAATTTGGAAGAAACAAATTTCTACTATAGCAACTGATTAAGCTTCTTCTATTTGTTAAATTTATGAAAAAATTATTTAATGCAACCTACAACAAATACTAAAACTAATACATTGCAGCGTTCACCAATTAAATTAAATGCGGAAACAAGAACTGAGCAAGAAAGAAATAACACACACAAATGACACCGTTGTTTTTGGACCAATGTCCCCAGAAAAATCAATGCGGGAAAATCAATGCAATAGCTGAGGGTTTGTATTATTAAGCAATAGTTTTCTAAATACAATCTTTGGATGCCTTGTTCGCTATCCAATACAGAGAATTTGACTGGCAGAAGATTATTAAGAAATACCTCACACTTTCACTGGAAATCTGACACTAATGCAGGCCATAGATGGTTGGCCCCACGCTGGCTCTGTGCAGCTACTACGTCAGCCTACGCAATTTTGCGTCAACCTCTCTGGGGATTTGCATCACATCTTCCTACATCTCCTGCTATCTGGAGCTTCATTCCTTTGGCTCTCTGGTCTCACACCCTGGCTTCTGGCTATGGAACTCGACTTCCCAGTTGGATTTCAGACTCCCTCTAAAGCTTTGCACTACCTCTGCATGGCCCTACACTACCCAACGTAACCTCTGCACTGCCTCTTCTAAATCCCTCTTCCTCCTCTGCGATGTATTCTCGGATCAGGAAACACTCCAATAGGAACTATCCCTACCCCTCACTGTAAAAAATCACCTTGATCAATTCTCTAGCAATTGTTGTGCTGCCCTCTCTGAGAAATTCAATCTCTTGATCTCTCTCCGATGTGTTTTCCAAATGCCCATCGAAGTCCTTATAATCCTCCAGTTGAGTAATCAACGACCCAGATTAGATTCTAATCAATGGCTAAGATCATTTGGACTCGATCTCCGTATTCTTCTAGAAGTTTTCACCCTTAGTTTAATTAATACCCTTTAATTATTTTAATTTTCTAAGTTTAGACTTAGGCACCTATTAAAAATAATTAATTTTTTTAATAAAACTGTCTTCGAGTGGAATTTCACAAAACGATTTGTGGGTATTGTGGAATGCATGTGTCCTAGCCTCCTTGCAAATTTTGAGGCTTAGAGCACGTCTGATGCTACCAAAAATCAACACTCCCTCTTAGCGAGGAATTGCTCTAGTAATGCAACCTGTTGAAGCAACACCTTGCTCTGTAACATCTCCATTTTTGATGCTAATGTCTGACATCACTCCCCATGAACCACTGCCAACACTACATCTGTACTGCAACCCTCGTAAATTCTACATTTTTGTTGTTGTTGGCCCTGCCATTACCAACATTGCATCTGCACTACAACCTTCTCCATTTACTGTTGTCACTGCATCAACAACAGAAAAACATCCAAAATTACTAAACATGTGTTCAACACGATGCATCTGTTTCTGGAGTTCTAGCTGCTGCTAGTATTTGCGCTAACCCTTTGAAGCCTCTGCGTTGTTGCTGACTTTGCACTGTGCCAACTACACTGCTGCCAACTCTGCTCTGCGCTGCTAAGTCTGTGGCACTCATGGCCACTGCAACTGTCACTCCATCACTCCTCTACACCAAATGACATTGGTCCATCCTACTACTTTTGATCTGGGCTCCTGTAGTAAGGTATTGATTCGAGAGGTGGGCTCCTCAAGGATCTTTCCCATCTGCAGTTCTTTCGAACTACAGTACTAGATCACCCCACCTCTCTCCTGGAGGCATTTGGCAACCATGCCAAACTCCTCCTCCTTGATCTTTGCATATGTAGCCTTCAGATCATGCTTCTCGTCCTTGTCCTTCTTGAGAGGGAACTATAGCGTATTGACCAAATTCAACACACCAGAAACATTTGATCTTTGAGACGTCTTTCTTCTACCTCTGCTACTCTTGTTGCCCCTTTGATGCAAGGGTTGCATTCTCTTCCTCCTCCTTGGGCTTCGTCCCACTAGTGCTAATGCTATCAAGTTTTCACTTGAATAAGTCTTGCCTCATCTCTTCTTGCTAAAGACTGGCCCACATTCCTTCCCAATCTGTCAATATTTCTATGCCCATAATACTCTAAACAAACATTTGCCATTCTTCTGCGACTGAATTCAGGGCCAACCTCACCATCTCCGTAGGCTGAGGTGTTGACCCCATAGCTTCCAATGAGTCTCATATCTCATAAAGCTTCGTTAGGAACAGATCAATGTGTTCCCCCTTCTACATCTGTGTGGATCTCATCTTCTGCTCCAAGTACATCTTCCACTACTCCGAAGATCCTTTGTATAGTGTGGTCAATGCATCCCACATCTGTCGGGCAGTATCCTTGCTGGAAATGTGACACACTATGTGATCTCTTACTCCGTCGAGAATCAATCACTTGGCTTTTTCCATCTCACCCTTGTACTTCTTGAGTGGATTTGGATACGTGAGTATAACTACCACACTGTCAACATAGGTTTTGAGATCGTGCTCATCCAAAAGGCATGAGATCCTTACCTTCCAGATCACATAGTTGGATGCACCATCCAACCGATCCTGATCTCTTAAGCCACTGATTACCATCTCTGTGATAGAAATGTTGAACTGCCTCCTCTCTCTTTGTAGCATCAAGCTAGCCTACACACTCCCTACTGGAGTTAGTAGATATGCTCCTCTCTGTTGTTGCTCAGCAATACAGAAATCGAATTCCCTGGCTAGGAATTCTCTAAGGAAGAAATTCCCTCAATAGTGTCTCCTTCCTTCTAACGCTTTTCTGCCCTAGCAATTGCTGCAGAAAACTGCGTCTCACTAGAAAATTGCTCTGTGCTGATGCTTTTGCACTGCTCCCTTTGACATTGGAAAACTTCGATCTAGACATATTTCTCTCTGTCGACTCACTCAGAGAGAGACTCTCCCATGAAAATTTTTCCCTCCTAGCCTGAACTGCGCAATCCCTTTGAGGATTCAATTTTCTACCTACACAACACTTCGACTTCCCTCCTTCTCTTCAACGCTGGGCTCTTCCGACTCTGCCCTCTTGCTTCACCTATGCTCCGATACCATGTGAAAATTTGGAAGACCCAAATTTCTACTGCATCAACTAATTAAGCTTCTTCTATTTGTTAATTTAATGAACAAATTATATACTGCATCCTACAACAAATACCGAAACTAATACACTGCAGCCTTCACCAATTAAATTAGATTTGGAAAAAATAACTGAGAAAAAAATAAATAACACACACAAATGACACCGTCGTTTTTGGACCAATGTCCTCGGAAAAAACCAATGTGGGAAAATCGGTGCAGCAGTCGAGGCTTTGTAATATTAAGCAGTAGTTTTATTAATACAATATTTGGAAGCCTTGTTGGTTATCCAATAAAGAGAATCTGACTGGTAGAAGATTAGTGAGAACTACCTCACACTATCTCTTGCGATCCAACACTTATCCAGGCCTTGAATGGCTGGCCCCACACTAGCTCTGTGCAGCTCTGTGTCAACATATGCATTTCTACATCAACCTCTCTGGGGATCTATGTCACATCTTCCCGGATCTCTTCTTGTCTGGGGCTTCATTCCTCTTTCTCTCTAGTCTCACACCTCGACTTCTAGCTCTAGAACTCAACTTCCCAGTTGAATTTCAGACTCCCTTTGAAGCTTTGCGCTGCCTCTGCATGGCCCTACACTTCCCACCGTAGCCTCTGAGCTACCTCTTCTGGATCTCTCTCTACCTCCTGTGCGATGTATTCTCGGATCAGGAAACTCTCCAATTGGAATTATCCCTACCCCTCATTGCAAAAGATTTCCTTGATCGATTCCCTAGCAATTGTTGCACTGCCCTCTCTGAGAAATTTGATCTCTTGATCTCTCTTCGATGTGTTTTCCAAATGCCCATCAAAGTCCTTCTTACAAATGAAATAAATAAATAAAAGTCGATATGTCTTTTCGTGTTTGCTGTGCAGGTCAATGGAAGGAGAGCTCGAGGTCTGCTCGACAGCGGCAAGGAGATCGATGGACTAGCTTGAGTGTTTTCTTGTGTGCGTTTGCAGGTACGACGACAGAGAGGGAATATGTCAGGTAGATCTGAATTGGTCGACAGGAGAAGGAGGGAGCTGCAACAGTAAACGAGGAGCTAGATCGAGGTCTGCTCGATGGGTAGGAGGCAACACGCAGATGGAGCAGGAAACGGATGAAAAAAATCATAGGGAATGATGGATATGTGTAATGAATAGAGCTTGAGCATGGAAGAGAATGCCTTGGAGAACTGGAGCTACGGAATGGAGAAGAGGGCAGCACGAGGGAGCCACAGGAGAGCAGAAAGGAGAGAAATCCGCAGATTTGGAAGAGGGAGTGATGGTCGATAATGCGGGTTGTGGGTTTGATAGAGGAAGCGTGCAAGTGAGGACGGGAGAATTTCGTAGAGTGAAGGAGAGGGTTACGGATTTTGTTGCAGGTTCAGAAACATAAGCATATGCTATTTCATAACTTATAATATATATATATATATATATATTATATATATATAATATCCATTCAATGACAGTACTACACCCAAGACCTAATTTACCAAGAAAACGATCAACATACCATTTACATTCACAGTGTTGCATCCAGCAGAAGCAAGCAATCACCAAATAACATCACTCTCTAGCAAAGCTACAAATTCTTTATCTACAAGGTCTACGCAATAGTTTTTCCTTTGAACTCAACAAATTCAAGTGTTTAACTTTGATGCTATATCTTGTATTGAGATAACAACCTTTGTAGGCTTCAACTAGCCATTTACAAACATTACACCCTATTCCTTAAACAAAAAAGGCATTAACCATGAAGGACAAACATTCAAAAGGAAGAAAAAAAAACATAAAACCGAAATCATCATATAGAAGTAGTCAACCTCTACCAAGGTTCTTGGCCATATAAAAATCATACCATGGTACCCACATGTCCCAATCAATATATACATATACATATATTTACATTTGATTAGAAACAAGCCATGTTATCCAGGCTACGACAACACAGGTATTTCCCGCACATCCCTCATATCATAGGAACATTTAGATGCACATGTATTTGCAATGTGTAAGAATACACCACTTAACTGGTAGTGTTAGTACCCTTCAAACATTTATACTCAAAACCATGCAGGAAAATCTACCAATAATGAAAAATAAACACACATCCATACTAATAGCGATAGAACATCAAGATGTTCGATATTTCTAATATCAACCACATGTAATACCATTTCATTTATCGGGAAATAAAATGTCTTTGACATCATCATACAATCCTTACTCAGTGTTATGATTAGAAAATAAATATGTTCACCTAAATTTATAATCCTTAGATTTAGAGCTCCACTCATCTCTAGGGATCCATGCATTGGACCTATTGCTATGTTAATTTTGTAACAAGGCACCATTTTAATCCCAAAGGTCCAGGGATGAAACCTTTGTCCACATTTCTTCTGCAATAGATCCCATCCAGTCCTAGGCTTGAACCTAGAAGCTCTAATATTTCTCTATAAAACACACCCCCTTACCATTAGGAGTGTATTTACTATGCTAACCCAAATTCCTTGGTACAGTTAGAGAAATTGGGTATTTTTTTTTTTTTTTACTTCTTCCAAGTTTCTAGAACACGGTTTAGATGTCAGCAAGACTTTTCTAGTGATATAAATTTTGTCCAATTTTGACTCCAGTATTACAAGTTAGGGTCTTCTAAAGTCCTATTAATTCAAATGTGCCACCTCTCTTTTCCTGCCACCTGGCACCCACGTTGCTTGTCTCGATACCTCATCCTTTGTTTTACTCCCCACCATCGCATGTGAGTTTATTATCCACACACACACACACACACACACACACACACATATGACTATATAACACGTGGTGCACGTGCGCACGCACACAAACACACACATATATGACTATATAACACGTGGTGCACGCCCCCGCGCACACACACACATATATATCTATGTGTGTATGTGTGTGACCCTCTGTCATCTGACAGCCCACGTCAACTATTCAAATCAATGGCCAACAAACAAAAGCATGATCCCCCCCTTCTCATTAATGTCATAGAAGGGGGTGGGGGGGGTAGCATTTAGGGAAAATTTTAGGGGCTAATATTCGCAGGTGGGCTAATATTCCATGCTTTTTCTGAAAAAAAGATTCGCCAATTTTCTTTTTTATAAAAATTGATTCGCACAAATTTTATAGTATAAAATTATTTTACCTTAAAATTAGCCAATATATTTTATAATATAAAATAATTTGAAATCTAAACATTTGTACAAAATTATCATCGCACATTTTAAAATTTTGGATATTAATAGGGACTAGTAATATTCGCCAAGGTTGCTAACCTTTAAGATAAACTTCAATCCTTAAATTTTCCCTGGTAGCATTATCTTGGTTTTGCTTGAAGGTTCCAGATGAAGATCCAATGGTCCAAACTCATTCAATTACTCTGACGGTTCATTCCCAATAACGTGAATCCCCCTCCCCTCCCTAACGTCACGGGGGAGATGTAGCGTTATTTTTCCTAACCATTGATTTCATAAATGAATATTTTCCACCTATTGTGATCCCATGCCTCTACCACAATTGATGGATGTAAATGTCATGAGGTCTCGCACCTGGTTCTAGTGTTTGGCCATAAGGCATAACAAGGATTGTGGCCCCTCACCAAAAGCCTCGACGTTCCACTACTTTCTAGCATGGTTTTGTTGGGTCCTTCCGCTAGGTTATGTGCCCAGTCATGTATTTAGAGGCTAACCCCAAACTTTGGATGTTGTAACTTATTTTACCTACAAATTTTATTCTTAAATAGTATAGTAATCAAATAAAAAAACAAAAACAAAAACAAAAGCAAAAAAATTATTGCACTTTGTAAATAAAGTCGGCATATTCTTTATAAATTCCACCTTAAATAAATTTTAGCGTAAATAAACTTAGTTTTATTCATTAATTTTATAAATTTAATCGATGGTTATCTCCCTAGTAAGTTTCAACGGCCATAAACCTTCCAACAACTATCAATGCATCAAAAGCAATTGTGGGACCTCTACATTTCCGATGTTTAATGAGGGGGTGGTGGGGTTCACAAAGCAATTTTATCCAAACCACCAGATATTATGTGTTGGGCACATAGGAATTGCGGGACCGCCCACTCATAAACCACTTACCACCACATCCACCACCCCCCACTGTTGGCCCTCGTTTTTTAATCAAGTTTCGCTTATTAAAATACACCTAATTTCCATGTTATCCATCCATTTACCATCCATATACACCCCATTTTTACCAATTTATGCATATTCAAGTATATAAATTATGTTTTTGGATTTTAAATGTTTTTACAAAAATTGGATTTTAAGTGCATTTTTGGACATGATTAGAAATTCCCGTAATGGCTTCATTGATGTCATACTTGCAGGACACCTGGGCATGGACGGAGAACATTTCTAGGAAGCTTGGGAACTAAGATTAAATGAATTCCTATTGGTTCAGTCAAACCAAGCTTAAATAGGCTTGGCCAATGCTGGTCAGACAAGACCAGTCATTTAGGAAATCCCTAGGAAATAGGCCAAAATTAGTGATTTTTGGGATTTTTTCAAATTTTGTATAATTGAATGGGTGAATTCAACCAAGATAGATGGGATTAAGATAGATAAGGTTGTTAGAGACTTTTTAGTCAAGTTTGTTTATTATTTCTCTATTTAAGCCAAGACTGCTGAAGGCTTAAGCATGTAGAATTTATGTAATATGATTTTGAGACTCTTTGAAGACTAAAAGTTAATTGAAGAACCTGTTTCATTTCAATTTGTTATTCATGATTGGTTAATTTACTGAAGTTTCTATAGCTGAGATTTATTCAAGTGTGCAAGGCAAGGGTGGAGGGCCCCCACACCAAGCTAAGTGTACTTCTTGGTTATTTTTTCATATTTTTCATAAATTAGTTCTTGTTTCAATTATATTTAGATGTGTGATGATTTCTGAATGAATATTGGTTTAATTCTAATCTACATATGAAGGGACACACATGAATTTAAGTTAAATTCCCCTTCTATTTGATCTTGAACTAAAACTGAATTTCATTCTCCTTTTCTTATTTGAAGTTATTTCTGCATTTTTGGTTTGAAGCAATGGTGATTATGATAGAGTAGAAGTTTGAAGAAGGACAATTTGGTCCTCCTTAGTTAGGAGCCTCTTCTTTTACATCTTATGCATCATAAACCATTGTTAATTACTGCTTTTAGGTTTCTCTTCATGGAAATAATATTGTAGGGAAGGACAACCAGTTTCTCCTAAGTTAGGAGCCTCATCCCACATATTATTTAAGTGAATTAGAAATTACTTAATTAGAGTTTATATTTGTAATATACATTTCTTTTAATCTTTCTATTTCATATTTCTAAATTGACTACCATTCGAATCCATAGACTTTGGACATGCTTCTAAGTTCTACAAACCCGGATTGATAATTAAATATTTGTGTTGATTTACTCAATAAATTTACCCAACACCCATCGCAAACCACTTCCACCTCCACTATCACTCCCGCCATTTTGTCCCTTTGTCACCACTTCCGCCAAATTAACCTTTGTCATGTTTTCCCGATAATCTAACATTTTGACCGTTAAATTAATAAATCCTTCCCACCAATGTCCCGATAGTCATTTATTGATTCGCCAAGCCATAATTTTGTTAACAGATATTCTAAGTTATTCTATTAAACCCAAATCCTCCCCCCCCCCCCCCCCCCCTAAACCATATCAATTGTTTATATGTCTTCAACATCTACAGAATTGTTCAGTGCCAACAAGCTTTGAAATTATACAATCGACCACTTTTATTGTTTAGTAGATCACCAAGTACTTTAATTCCATGTTCTCTTTTTATTTTTGAGATGGCTAGTCAAAAGGGTAAATCCAAGATTTCTGTTGAAATCCTAATGCTTCCCCTTGTGCCTAATCTAGATGAATTCCCACTAGTAGATACCTAGTTTAAAATTATAGAAACCAAGTGTGAATTCAACTTATATGTGCTATACAATTGGGCATTTCAGAGGTTTGAAGATGCTAGTTGTAGGTTTTAACCTTATACAAAAATTACCTACAAACGAATTCTTAAAAATAGAAAATATACAATAGCAAGAAACACAAAACAAATACACAAAGATTTTCCCTTGGATCCCAAAACCGGGACTATCAGATTGATTTTTCATTATAATCCTTTGAATGTTATAATACATATATATACATGTTGAATCATTTATAAACCCAAATCCATTAACCCTGGATTAGAACATAACCATAGTTCCCTTGATTGGATCTAAAAAATACCATGGGTAGAAAACTATCATGTCCAAAACCATGTGCGAAACCCATCCACAAAACCATAGGTAGGTCTACCCACCTAATATAGGGTCCAAAAAAAATTCTCGTGGCGTTGTGCTAGCACAACGAACCAAGGCACTATTACCCCCCTCCCCGCCCGCCCACCCCCCCCCCTGCTACTACTCGTCGAAAGAGTATAACACACACCCAACATTCTCCCACTTGTTGTTTTCTTTTCCACATAGGGGATCACAAGAGAGCTTAGTCATTGGTCTAGCCCTACAATGCCCTTTGTTTCTCTACACCAAGAAAACTTCTTAGTTCTCACAAACTTCGTCAATGCATCTGCAACATTCTTCAAAGTGTCCACTTTTACCAGCAACACCTTTTTGTCCTCAACCATATCCCTCATAAAGTGATACTAAACATCAATGCGCTTTGTCTTTGAATGATAAGGATGGTTCTTTGCTAATAAAATTTCACTTTGGATGTCACATTATATCCTTAAAGCTCGTTGTACTAACCCCACACTTGAACACAATCTATGAAACCAAATTGCTTCCTTTCTTACATGAGTGGCTTCCATGTATTATGCCTTTGTAGTTGAAATTGCCACCACAGATTGTCTCTTGCTTATCCAACTAACTGCACCTCCAAATAAGTTAAACACATGCCCACTTATATATCTTCTCTGATCCATATCTCTAGCTCAGGCTGCATCAACAAAGCCATGAATGTCCAAAACTCTATCCAACCCTTGTCTTCCTTGTAGCACAAACCATAATCACTATTGCCACACAAATACTTGAAAACTAGCTTCACTGTTATCTAATGCTCCTTCCCTGGTTTTGACATAAACCTACTCAATACTCCTATTGCATGTACAATGTATGGTCTAGTAGAGACAATTTCATACATCAGGCTACTGACTACACTTGCATTTGGAACATGAGACATGTCCTCTTCCTCTTCTTGTGCCTTGGGACACTGTTCAGTAGATAACTTTACACCTATAGGAATAGGAACCTTCATCGATTTACTATCCTACATATTAAACCTCTGCAGTATTTTCTCGACATACTTCCTCTGGTTTAACCAAAGCTTCCTATTTGTTCGATCTCATTTAATTTCCATGCCAAAAATATAGTTTGCAGCACCAAGATCCTTCATGTTGAATTTGGAGGATAATTGGGTCTTTAAATCCTGGATAGTTTCTTTATCATTTACAATCATCAACATATCATCCATATACAAGACTAGATAAATAACATGGTCACAAATTAATTTAAAATACACACAGTGATCTGATTTTCTTTTGGTGAAGCTAAATCCCCATATAAATGTATCAAATTGTTGATACCACATCCTTGGTAACTGTTTTAACCCACTTTTTAATCTTTCATACCAGTTCTTTCTTTCCCTTCACCACAAAGCATCCAGGTTGCTTCATGTAGATCTCTTCTTATAGTTCCTTGTGAATAAATGTTGTCTTCACATCCATATGTTCTACCTCAAAATCAAAAGCATGAACAATAAGTAAAAGTAATCAAATGGAAGCTACCTTGGAAACAGGAGAAAAAATATCACCAAAATCAATTCCCAATGCTTGGGAATAACCTTTTTCTACCAATCGAGCTTTATATTTCTCCACCTTTCTTTCTACATTCATCTTTTTCTTAAACACCCATTTGCTTCTAATGGGTTTCCTTCCTATCGAAAACTCCACCAGATCCCAAGACTTATTTTTGTCCAAAGATGTCATTTCATTAGCCATGGCCTCTTTCCATAGTTTTCCATCCTCTGAATTTACTGCCTCTATGAATGTTCTGGGATCATCATCAGTAATAGATAAAGAAAAATTTTAATATAAGTTAGATGGACTATACCTTTCTGGTTGCTTTCTTTCTCGAACTGATATTCTCACAGCTGAAGTTGGTGGCTTGTCATCTTCTGATTCATGTTCTTTTGTAGAGTCTGATTCTTCCTTCTTTAGTTCAAAATATATCTTCTCAAGTTTCTTTGGTAGGAATTCGTGTTTAATAACATATTTCACCTCTCTAAACACCACATCTCAGTTGTACACCACCTTCCTTGTTTCTGGGTTTCAAAGCTTATAACCTTTTTAACCATCCTTATACCCAATAAAGATGCACCTTTCAGATTTACTATCCAACTTGGTTATTTTCTCCTTTGTAACATGTACATATGCATCACAACCAAATACCCTCAGATGTGAAAGAGAGGGTTTCTTACCAGTCCATACCTCATGTGGAGACTTACCCTCCAACGTTGATGAAGGTGATCTATTAACCAGGTAACATGCAGTCTCTACCGCCTCTGCCCAGAATTCTTGTCCTAACCTGGCACCATTGGGTATGCTTCTTTCCTTTTCCATCAATGCCTTATTCATTCTTTCTACAACTCCATTTTTCTGAGGTGTGTATGGAGTATTCTTTTGTCATGCTATACCACAATTCTTATAGAACTCTTCAAATTCTTTCTTGCAGGATTCTCCACCATTATCTGTCCTCAACACCTTTATCTTCTTCTCTGTCTGGTTTTCCAAAAGAGCCCTAAATTCTTTAAACCTCTCAAATACTTCATATTTATTCCTAAGGAAATATATCCATGAGTTCCTTGAGAATTCATCTATAAATGATAAATAGTACATAGACTTACCCAGTGATGGAACCCACACGGGTCCAAACACATCATTGTGCACAAGTTCTAATATCCCTTTCACCCTCTTAGCACCAAAGGGGAAACTCACCCAATTATGCTTCCCATATACACAATGTTCATAGAAATCAAAATCTAGAGATAAATTAGACATACCTTGTACCATACCATTACCATGAAGTATTTTAAGGCCCTTATCTCCAATATGTCTAAGCCTTTGATGCCATAGCATGGTCTTTTCTCCAAATACCACTAGATTTTTGCTCCACTTTAAGGAACCACAGAACTATTGCACCCATCAATAACATGAATACCCAGAAGCTTGTAAATAATTACAATCTACACTCCCTGCATTAATACCGGTGCTCCCCGAACCATCTTGCAGGTATATACACTTACATCATCCATATTGCTTACAAAAATCAGATTTCTAGCTAATGCAGGAATATGCAGAACACCTGGAAGTGTTTTAATCCTTCCACCTTGTAACTTCAGCTTGACTTTTCCATGTCTTGTGATTCTAGCCTTCCTATCATCCCCTAAGAAGACATCACAACCATCATATTTCTCATATTCGCAAAATTAGTCCCTATGGCGAGTGAAGTGAAAGGATGCACCTGAGCCAATCAATCATGCCTTATGATCTACATGTGTACTTGAAGAAGAAGCCAAGTACATATCCCAACCTTCATCTAAGGTGGTTTTCACCTCTACAAAAGGAGCATCACCGAATCCCTTTCCTTTCTTAGGAGTTTTATATCTACAGTCCTTTTTGCAGTGCCCTTCCTTTCCACATTTAGAACATACCATTATAGGTTTTCCTGGAGATTTAGATCTCCTTCTAGATTTAGATCTCCCACTCGATGACTTATTTTTTTTCTTTTCTAGGACCATCCTTGTACAAACAAGGCATTTACATTCTGGCTCTCCATGTTTTTTCATCTCATCTCCTTCGACAACAAGGATGAGACTATTTCATCAAACTTTAAGGTAGTTGTATTTATACCTATAGAAACAACTAGAATATCCTATGAATTTGGTAGAGAACACAACAAACTGATGCACTTATCTTTGTCTGAAATTTTTATATCAACGGATAATAACTGGCTTACCACAATATTAAAGGCATTCACGCTCTGTCACTGAGTCTCCATCCTTTATCCTTAGGTTATATAGTTTTTTCTACAGGAATAATTTGTTCACTAGAGACTTAGTTTGGTACAAAGTCCCTAACTTGACCCCCTAATAAATTCAACAATACTGAATTTGAGATACACAACTGTATTGTGCACTTTGCCTTTTGATCCAACTTCACCCAGTATTCTGCTAACATTGTCGTTGGTTTCGTACCCATGTCTACTTTGATCCACTGATTTTTATCCACTAGTAGATCCTCCATCTTAAGCTTCCACAACTGAAAACTCTAACTATTAAATTTATCGATCTCTATCTTTCCACTGCTCACCATCTTCTTTCACTACAAGAATCGATCTCACAGATATCCCACTAAATAAGGTATACCACAGGCCCGAGCAAAACACCTCAACAACAAAGGTGTTGCCTTGAAGTTGAAACAACTTTGATACCAAATGTAAGTTTTAACCCTGTACAGAAATTACATGCAAACGAATTCTTAAAAATTGAAAATATATAATGGCAAGAAACACAAAACAAATACACATATTTTCCCCTGGATCCCAAAATCGAGACTATCAAATTGATTTTTAATTATAATCATTTCAATGTTACAATACATACATACATTCTGAAGCATTCTTAAACCCCAATCCATTAACCTTGTATTAGAACATAATCACAGTTCCCTTGACCGAATCTACAAAATACCATGGACAGAAAACCATCATGCTGAAAACCATGTGTGAAACGCATGCACAAAAACATAGGTAGGTTCGCCACCTAATATCAAAAAATATTCATGGGGCGCTGCCCCAGATGCCATATAGGGAAGCTATCATCCCCATGCTTCACTCGACGCAACGAAGAGGGGCACCACCCCCATACGCGCGACTACTCGTGGAAAGAATATAACAAACACCCAACACCAATGACAAATTAAAATTTTTGGGAGTCCATTTTACCCCAATTCATTTTCCCTCAATCTCATTATTTTCCTGAATTCATTACCTAGTGTGAAAATCGTTACCTGCTAAGGCAAAGAGCCATAGTTACCAAAATAAAGTTTTTTTTTTTTTTTTTTTTTTTTTTTTTTTTTTTTTTTTTTTTTTTTTTTTTTTTTTTTTTTTTTTTTTTTCCATAACTCTAGAATCTATTTGCCAGGCCTTGTAGATAAATTGTCAAAATTCCCTTCACTATTTTCAGTTGATTCCCTAATGGAAATTTACAATAAACTCGCTTTTCAGCAGCAAGCCAGTATTTTTGAGTTATTTTTTCCTGAAGGTTTAGAATTTCCTCAAACTAATCCACCATATTCTTTACAGATCTTTCCATAAATTTCTAGACAGGTTATTTCTATGGTTTGTTGTCTCTTGGGATATCAAAGTGATCAGTTGGTTGATGAAGTTATTTTAGGGTTTCAATCAATGTTTTCGTCTAGTAAAAAACCCTTTGTCCTTTTCCATTTTAGCCAGTTTATTTCAGATGTCATCCATAAAAAATTCCTAAAATTCAATGTGGAGGGATCTTTAAAGCATCAATCAATATTGGTGTATTTATTTTTAAATCATCAGTTTGAAAGATTCAAAATTCCGCTTCAAAATCTTAATTCACAGGGATGGTCACAATCTGTCATCAACTAGACTTCATTGGTCAAAAGAATATTCTTTTAGTGATTTTGTAGATCAGTTTTTATATTTTTCATTGTGTCTCCTTAGTAGTGATGCAATTCCAAGAATATTTAGAGAAACTAAAACAATTTTACCTCTGTGAACAATCAAAGGTGGGATATTGGTACCTATATCATAAATTTACAAAAATCAGAGCTTATGGTTGTGAATTTCCACCATATAAACTGCTAGTTTTTGTGCCCATGAGGTTTTTTTCTCTAGAGTTCATAAGGCAAAGGATGAATATGGATGAAATTCATTTTGTATCTAGGAAGAAAAATTTTCAATTCAAATTAAAAGCTCAATTTTTTCCATTCATAGTAAACACTAGAGAAATAGACAAGGAGGTTAAAATTTTATTGAGACAGATGAAATTCAAGTTAACTTTCAGTTGGCCTTATAACCCTTTGGGAGTAATTTAATCCATTAGAATTGAATAGAAGTCATCTCCCTATACTCATATATCAATCAGTGTAAATTGAACAGTATGTAAATTAGGAAGTATGGGAGGAAACAAAATTGCAAAAGGTTGAAGAGCATATTTCCAATCAAACAACCTTAGAGACTCCAAGACTGAAAGAAAAATAGTTAAAGAGACCAAGTGAGAGTGTTTCTTCTACTGGTTTACATTCTAGACCAAGAGGATTTAAATTTTTCAAAAGGAGAAAGACAATGAATACATAAGAAGAATCATCAAAGGTCAGAAATCTAGAGGCATCTACTACAATTGTGTGAGCCTGTGTTTTCTCTACAACAAATTGAAGAAACAACTCTTGATTCATCTGCTTCCCTTGCTTTCAAGTCAACAAAATTATTTTTTCTAGATATAGAGAAATGAAGAAGAATAATGAAGCACTAAGTACTGCTACCTATTCTGAGTTCTCGACACAGTGTTCCACTGTGATGCAGGAAAGTTCCCTCTGTGGACAGAGGAAACCCCTCTATCCCTAGAGTGGATCTAGTAAAAAAAAAAAGATAATATCAAAGCAAATTCCCTTAGATATTTGATGTCATGAAGGCTTACCTTCAAATCCTCGTTTGATGAAGTTATCAGTACGTTTCTCCAGCTCTCGTTCTAATCACTTTTGTACCTGAAAACAACATACAGAGAACAACAACGAACATAACAGAATACAACAAAAATGATCTAATTAAAGGGTCAAGGAACTTCAAGATATCAATATGAAATTTGACATAAGATATAGGAAATAAACTATTGATTTGTATTAATATGAACTGAAGTAAAACTTACAACCATGCCTTGACATTGTAGGTCTCCTTGAAGGGTCTTATCTGCATGTCTCCACAAGAATTCACTCATGAAGTGTCTCCCAAGAGGATGAATAACTCTCTCTCCTACCCAAAAGGCAAAATTATGATGCTAGAACACTCATACAATCAAGCCAAATCCACACAAAACCATCCCAGGCTAAGTTACATAAGAGGCTACTTCCAAACTCTACTCTCTCTAACTTCAACTTCAACCACTTGCCACTTAACTTGAACTTGAACTAGCTGATCTCAGCCATGAAGGAGGTATTTATAAGAGGAGGAGCCTCCATAAAATATGGGAGAAAGAGCTTATCCCTTTGTTATGTTGCACAAAAGGTGGAACAACCATCCCAAAGGAGAGAGCCTAGCTCATCTGATCTAATAACCAACCCTAGGACCGCCCATTGAAAATTTGTTAAAACAAACTCGCCAAAAGTAGCTCGTCGTGAGTGAAACACAGAGACAGAGTGATGACATCACTAGTATTAGTTCAATCTTGGTCATCTTTGTGGGTGGAATAACTCATGAACCACGACGACCCAAAAAAAAAGGTTAAAAAGGGTCTACTCCAGGAGTAATGAATTGAGGTATTCTTCCTGAGATGACAAGGAAGACATTGACACATATTTTGCAACATGACACAAAGCAGATGTCAATAACACGGATCAGTAGTGTCCATGATCAGGGAATGTGGGGTTGGTGACAAAATATTATGTAATAGATGCCCACTAAAGCATGAAGGTTGAGAGAGTGGGAGCGGTGAAATGCTTTACGAATCCATAACTGAAATAGAACACCATCACAGAGAACCTGCAAATACAAGTACAATTGATATCTCTGATACATGAGTACATAGTGAAAGAAAATACATGTTCATAAGGCATGGGCACAACCATCTAGAAGATAAACATAAACGATTTGTGGTATGGACACAACCATCTAATCAAAAGGACCATATAAAAGACTCAGGTATGGTCGTAGCCATCCAATCAAAAGAGTCATGTATACAATCATGAACTAATCCGCGCAACCTGGACTTGTGTAATCTGAGCCTAGGGTCTTGAATCCCAACCCGATCAAGGTACAAATTCTAATATGTGAATAGACGTGCTGAAGTCGAGCATACTAGAAAATTTCTTGATTACTGGTCAATGATGTAAACTGTTAACAAGTGCGAGAGAGACCACCAATAATGACAATGGTTCTCAAGGTATTGCTAGTACAATCCATGAAGTGTGAAGAATGATCTAAAGTCAAACACCCGTGAAATCACCTGATTGAAGGAAAATAATGAAAGCCCATCATTGAATGTGAAGAATTTGCCATTATAGCACGCATGCTCCAAGGTAACAAAAAGGAGTCTCTAGATCAACTTCCCGGATAATGAGCTGAAGTCAATAGGAAGGGATCGGTCGAAGGAGGGCCATAATGTCTCCCACATCATCAACGTGAGACAAAGGAAAAATATGAATGTGGATGAGACAGAGAATCTGAGGAAGGTGTGTAAGGATACAAACTACAGAAGGATTAAGCTCTTGAACATATCAGTGACATGACTCTGTAGTTTGGCAGCATTTTGGTATCAAAGGATCAATGGCCATGATGATGCAGCAAGGATCAGATGGAATGAGGCAAAATGGATAACCCAAAACCTGGAAGGCCAGCGATAAAGTGAGGATATCCCAACCTAACACGGAGCAGAAAGAGTGTCGATGTTCAAGAGAGACAAGCTGCTGTAATAATTAATACAACCGATGGAATACTTCCAAATTTTCCCCCACCATTTTTGGCGAGTACCCCAATTATTTTTTATTGCAAGCTTGAAGGGGATAGCATATGCTTGCACTCTAACTTCATCCTTCGGATGAATCTGACCTAGTAAGTTTAACGAGCCCTAGGAAGGAGAAACTCATGTTCGTCATGGTGATGAATCTGATGTCGTTTAATCGTTTAATGATTTCAACAAAGGTGTAACTCGGTATCTTTTTCATGTTTAGAGAGTTTGAAAAATACACATAAAAGAAAATTCCACATGGTCCCTTTTCGTACATTTGTGTCTCTCGAGCCCGAAAATTTAGAAAACAATACTTGAGAGAACCGCTTGACCATTTCAGCCAAGGAGTACCTTTTTCGTAAATAGTGCCTCTTAGCTGGAAAAAGGGGTAAACTTATATTGGGCGCACGACATTTCACATCCATTAATGAGTTCAAAATGACAAGGGCTCGACGATATTTTCGTTCTTAAAGGGTCGGAAAAGAGCTGAAAGTGGACCCCCCATTTTTATTCACTTTAATGAGTCAAAAAAGGGAAAAAATACTCGACAATCTTTTCATCTTTTACGAGTTAGAAAAGAGCTTAATGGTGACTCGTCCTGGAGGAACGAGTGGTATAAAGGGTAGCCACTGGTTTCGGCAATGGTGGAATTGCTCAAAACATGTAATGGTCAAGAGGCTGGCTAATAAAACCACTCATCGTTGTGGTCCCTTAGAAAAGGAAAAACAACTAAGTGAAAGCATATGATCAGTCAAAGAGTTGGTGGAGATGGAATGAAACAACCAATGCTTATCTAGAAGAAATTAGCTGATAAAAAGGGCAATCACAAGATGTAAATCAGGCCTGGGTTCATTTTTACACAAGCTTGAACCATGGGAAACTCTGCTTGAATTCGGTTTCATGTTTACACAAGCTTGAAATGAAAAAATATGCTTGCTATAAGTTTTCATGCCCACAACATAATAACTCAAATCGAGGTACATGCACCCCAAGCTTCATTTCATTCAACTAGGTGGATGGAATGAAGTTTCACTTTCAAGATCTTGGAAAAAATCGACTGGGATTTTATGGGATCTTAATCAAAGACTTGATTTGGAAAAGGGAGTTGTTTCATTTTTTTAACAAGGTTGACACAATAAAAGAACTATCCTCAAGACCCTTGTTTCATTTTTTAATGAGCTTGACACAAGACAAAGAACTATGCTCACCTCTTTCTTTCATTTTTAAACAAGGTTGACACAAGACAAGGAACTATGCTCTGAACAATTTGTTTCATTTTTTAATGAGGTTGACACAAGATTGAGAACTATCCTCATCTCTTGTTTCATTTTTAATGAGGTTGACACAAGACCAAGAACTATCATCATCACCCCTTGTTTCATTTTTTAACAAGGTTGACATAAGACAAGGAACTCTCTTCATCTCTTGTTTCATTTTTTAACGAGGTTGGCACAAGACCAAGAACTATCCTCATATCCTTGGTTTCATTTTTTAACAAGGTTGACACAAGAAAAGAACTGTCCTCATCTCTTGTTTCATTTTTTAATGAGGTTGACACAAGACCAAGAACTATCCTCATCACCCCTTGTTTCATTTTTTAATGAGGTTGACACAAGACAAGGAACTCTCCTCATCTCTTGTTTAATTTTTTAACGAGGTTGACACAAGACCAAGAATTATCCTCATATCTTGGTTTCATTTTTTAACAAGGTTGACACAAGAAAAGAACTGTCCTCATACAACTGTTCATGGACCATATGAGAACATGGCTCCCAAGAGATCCTCACTAGATGTAAGGACCATGCTCTAGGAGGAATACATGTCATTTGGTACCAAAGATAGATCGGGTTCCAATGCCCCCAGTACATAATGTACTATACCATCTATGTGATCATCAGCAAATGCAGAGACGGAACGGGTAGCCATATAATTGACCTGTGGCGGGGAAGGTACTGCTTGCAAACAAGAGTCGATAGGGGATGATAGTTGCAAAGGATTTGCCTAGTGACCAATGAACGATAGTTGATCAATAGTCAAAATTCTTTCTTCGTGCATAAAACAAACCACACAGAAAAGTGAAGAAACAAGAGCTCCCATGACATACACATAGTCGCATCCAAGGAGGAGATTGACATCTAACGGACCTTGGACTACCATCACGTCTATATAGATGGTCTTTCCTCCAAAAGTTATAGGGAACTGTGGAAGGATCCCTAAGGGTTGACTGGTTCCTCCATTGAAAGCCAACAGATTCTGGGTGACAGGCACAAGTTGTGGGGAGCCCAAAGCTTGCCAAGTAGTAGAAGACGTGATGCTAATAGACATACCTTCATCTAATATAGTGCTAGGTACTACTATATTATAGGCTTGTACAGTGATCTGGAAAGGCACATAAGATGGAAGGTGGAAAGCAATCAAGTGACTCCAATCGAAGGACATGACATAACTACTTGCTGGGGGAACTACATGATTGCCCCCATGCTATGCATGAATAGAAGAAGGACTCTCTTGAATAGCCGAGACAGGAGGGTCACTCTTCGATTCATGAGACTCTGAGGAGATGAGAAGAACATGAGCAGTATGATCACTATGCTCTTCCAAAACAGAGTGAGAAACTAGTGGCAAAGCCAAGTCGGCACTCTTTTTGACCATTGGTCGGTTGAGAACAGACACAAGAGAGTCTTGCTCAAGAAGAGCAGGATAGGCAAGAGATGAATCCAAGTCAATCTCTTTACCAACCAGGAGAGGGTTAGAAGAAAGCCTTTGATAACCAACAAGGAGTTGGGGTTGAGGAGCTGTAAGGTTTTCCAAAACTTTGGAAGCTTTATCTATAAGAGGACAAAGGTGAAGAAGATGCTCTCCTTCACATAACCTATAGGGGAATCTAATCTTCCCTTTCTTCTTACCATCGCTAGCCAAGATTGTAGCATTGACATGATCTCCAGAGGTCGATGGTGATGGTCGATCCAGATTTTGAGACCATACTTCTAAGACTCTAGGAATGCCAGGATAGTCTCGAAGGAGATGGTCACCCTTCACACCCTGCAAGGGAATTTGACCTTCCGTGGAGGATCAAAAGGTTTCTAAATGGAGTTCGGATTTTCCACAGTGTTCATGTTTTGTAGTCGACGTTTCGAGTTTGAACCTAGACTCATCATCAGGACAAATTGTGAGGAGAAAAGAAGGAAATGGTAGGTATAAATATGAAAAACCCAGGATGTGAAGACAAATGGCCGACTCTTTGCTTGCTCATTAATAATTTAATAATTATTATTATTGTCATTTAAGTTCTTTGATTATATAATTTAATAACTAAATCGTTATTCTAATTTTTATATTAATATTAATATTTAATATTTTGTCTTATTTTATCATTATGAATTATTATTATAATTATTGTTTATGCTTTTTTGTTAGTTCTTTTTAATTATTCAAGGTTGCATTTTAGTATTACCTGATCTATTGTTTGTACAACAGATTAGAGTAGATGTTGTAAATAAATAAGCAGCCATAAGGGCAGCATCTTGTTTTAGTTTGCTCGAAGATTGTTTGAGTTCAGTTTCAGTTTGAAAATTAAGTCAAGAGTTGTGTCGATTTGTTCAAATGATGACTCCATTGCCCAATGGGTGGAGGCATTGTCTGCTCTCCCAAAGTTCTGCGGTTCTTGGCACCTCCAAGAAGCGGCAACTGCCATCCCAAGTGGAGCCGATGTTAGACTCCGTCTCATGTCAGAGATTGATCCTTCTTCAAAACCCTGTTTTGAAGAAGATATCATTAAATGTGTTGTGTAATTTATTCTCCAGCTCTTCAAAAGGAAGCAGCGACTTCAAGCTCCTATCCCTGCACAAGCACAATTCAAAACATCATCAGCAATGAGAAAGAAAAAAGCTATTTGGAGAAGTCTCACTGGAAATCCCGAACAAACTTCATTGTCACAGCTATTGAATTAAATGATTGTGTTAGCGCTGAGAATGCCCTGTTGTTTATTTATCAGAGAAATGTGATCCGAGGTGATTTTGTGCTTGTTAGTAGTAACACTGCGAGTAATATGTCTTTTAGGAAAGAGTTCATTCTGAGCAGCATGCTTCTGCCAGATTTTAGTTCCACATCGTTGTCAGTGCATCTTAATGTCTGCAACAAGATGTCGAGAAAATAAAAAAGCTCATGCTGCATAATCCTGCAATTCTAACACTAACTGAAGTGGAAGGAAACGAGTATAATGGAGTTGTATCCAACAGTGTGATGCGATGTGCATGACATGTGATGTGCATGACAAACTACTTTACATTCTTGTTCTTCTCAAACTGGAATCGGTTCAAAAGAAAGCTTTAATCGTTGTTAATTCTATTGATACGGGTTTCAGGTTGAAACTCGTCCTTGAACAGTTTGGGATCTCATTTTGAACACAATCATGCTATTCTGGATATAATTTTTAGCTGGAAAGCAAGACACTCTATGAAATTCAAACAGATTCTCAGATATATATTGAAGGTTGTGGTTGCTGCTGTATGGGTCATCATACTTCCTGTCTGTTATGCGCATACCTGTGAGCATCCTACTGGTCTTATAAAAACTTTCAAGAGCTGGGTTAGCGGGTGGAATTTCCCTTCCTTGTATATCCTAGCTGTGGTGGTATATTTGTTGCCTAATACACTTGCTGCAATTCTATTCTTGTTTCCTATGCTGAGGCGATATATAGAAAATTCGAATTGGCACATTTTTACTATTTTGACATGGTGGTAACAGCCACGGCTCTATGTTGGACGGGGAATGCACGAGAGTCTATTCTCTCCTGTCAAGTACACAACGTTTTGGGTTCTACTTCTTATAAGCAAGTTAGCTTTTAGCTACTATATTGAGATAAGGCCCCTGGTTAAGCTTACAAAGGTGATCATGCGGATGAGTATTAGAAATTATGCATGGCATGAGCTTTTCCCACAAGCAAGGAAGAACATTGGGGTGGTTATTTCTATATGGGCTCCAATAATTCTTGTTTATTTCATGGACACACAAATTTGGTATGCCATCTTCTTAACTATGTTTGGGGGTATCTATGGTGCCTTTCACCATCTTGGTGAGATACGAACACTGGGGATGGCTTTGAAAGGTTTACATATTTTTCCCGTGCGTCATTAGATTATCTTTTGAAGTCTGGAAAGCTGCCTGATGTCCTACATCTACACAATTGGCAAACTGTTGTTGTGGCACCATTGTTTTGGGATATATTTATCAATCAGGGCTTAGAAAGTACCGGAGTCCCTCATGCTGCAGTTGGCAAGTATTGGGTTATGGTTGACAAACCTCATCAATCAAAAGAACAACCAAGTATGGGTCAAGGTGAAAAGGCACAAGAAGATTTTGCATTTTTTCTCTGAAATTTTTCATCTATAGAGCAGCAGAGCCGCAAGCATTTTCGGTGAAAGGCTTGACTTCACCTCGGATGGGTTTAAGGTACAATCAAGCTAGATCTCAGTTGAATGAAGCAGAAGGAACTTCGGATATTTACTAAAGGGCGGAATTATATATTCCAACAATGTAGTGACAGTAATGCCATATCAAAACTTGGCACAAAACTCAAATGCCTAATGCCTCTAAATCATGACTACCTTCCAGGATAATCGGATACGTGTATAAGATTCTATCTTTGGTGATTTGCGCTATCCAAGCCATAAGATCGTTGATAGTCATGATTTTAATGGTCGCTTGACCTGCTTTCGTGCCGAATGGGATCCAAAGGTTCTATCCGAGCCCAATTGATTTCATCGATAAAAGCAATGGACAGCTTGTCACTGAAATAATGGGTCCAAATATAGCAACCAATCTTTTACTAATGTCTTCAGTCCTGATTCAATAGGATCTGCGCTCCATGTGTCAGCCATCAGAGGATTTTAGGGAAACGTTGTTCTATGTTTAGCATAGATGAAACACCCTTTTCTAATTTTTGTAATTGTAGTTGAAACAGCGCAGAGGTTTTTGGGGTCGATTTGTTTTCTCCTTAGCAGTATTGTATTTATTGTATTAAAAAATTCATTTGTGAGAGAGAGGAGAGAGTTCTGAGGGCTGGAGAATAGCAGAGCTTCTATTGTACAGTCATTGACAGAGATTTTTAATGAAATTACACAGCTCTAACTTCTGAGATTCCTGTGGTATGAAAGTTAGCATAAGTTTTTCTTCTGTTTCATATGTAATCTGTTATGTTTCATTTTACTTCATAATCATTTCTGAGTGAACAAATGAAGTGTTTAGGTAGAATTCATAGTATTATATGCTCTGCCTATAAGTTTGTTCATGTTCAATGTTTTCTACTGTTTAAGGAGGATTCAAAGTTATTGTTTTCCCTCCTTAGCTCCTCACCAGTCTTGCCATTCCATTTAATCTCAATTTGATGTTAAATTTCTTGCCTACCTTGCCTCAGTCGTTAATCTGTGTTACTCATTATCTTTCTCTGCTCAAGCTGTGACTTTGCCCATGCAGCCCAGAAAAACCCCATCATTTTAT